>BDSI01000211.1:0-123874 GCA_003117195.1 Eudorina sp. 2006-703-Eu-15
TTGCCCGGCCGCTGTCCGGCGTTCGCCTCCGCTTCTCTCCCCCCTGTCCCTCTCTCCCTTGCTTTTCCGCGCGCCTTTTTCTTTCGGCGGCCCCGCGCCCGTGCCCGCCCCCTTCGTCCCCTCCGGTTTCCCTTTCGGGCCTGTCCTTTGTCGCCTTTTCGTTCCCCTTCTTCCCCTCCGGTTCGTCTCCCTTGTCCTTTGGGCCCCGTCGGGGCCCCGGGCGCCCCCCGGGGTTCCCTCCGGGGCCGCCCGCGGTCCCCCTCCGGGCCGCCCCTCCGGTTCCCCCCCGGGCCGCCCCGGGGCCGCCCCCCGGCGTTCGTTCTTGCTCTTTTTGTGCCTTCCGGTCCCCTGCCCTCCGGCGTCCGGTGGCGCCCTCGGCCCTCCGCGCCGCCGCCGGGCGCCGCTCCCGGCGCTCCGCTTCGGGGCGCTGGCCCCCCGCTTCGCTCCGCCGCTTCCCGCCTCGGGCCCCCTCCTCCTCCCTCCCTCTCTCCTTCCTCGTTCGGTCCGCGGCCCCCCCGTGCCCTGCCCCTCTCCGTCGCTGGCGGCCCCGCCCGCCCCCGCGCTTCCCGTCGTCGCGCGCGCGCGCCCTGGGCCCCGCCCCCCTCCGCCGCCCGGTGTCGGGGTCGGGCGGCCCCCTTCTTTCTTCTTTTTTCCTCCGCCGCCGCTGCCTCCTGCCCCCTCGCTGGTGCCCGTCCCGTCGTCCCCGCCCCTTCTCTTTTTGTCTCCTGTCCCTCCTCCCCTCTGGGGCCGCCCGTTTTCCCCGTTGGGCCTTCGTTCTTCCCTTCCCCGGGCCCTCCGTCCCCCGCGGGGCCGCGTTCCCCTGTGCCCTCTGTGCCCTCTGTCCTCTCCCCCGTCGCCTGGGGCCCGTGCCCTCCCGTGTGCCTCCGCGCGGCCCCCTCGTCCGGCTCCCTCCTCCTGCGTGCCCGCTCGTGCCCTCGTCCCGTCCGGGCCCGGTGCCCCGCCCCCCTGTTGGGGCGTGCCCTCGCCCTGCCCCCGTCTGCTGCCCCGCCGTGGGCGCCCGTCTGCTTGTGCCCCGTGCCTGTTGCCGCCTGCGCCGGCGCCTTCTCGGCCGTGGCTGGGTTCCCGTCCTCCGGCGCCCCCGCGCCGCGCGTCTGCCTCGGGCCTTGTGTGGTCCCTTCTTCTGGCCCCGCCCCCGGGTGCTCTCTTCCTGCCCGGCTGCCGCTTGGGTCCCCCCCGTGGCGGTCCGCCCGCCCGCTGTTGCCCCTCGGCGGCTGCGTTGCGCCTCGCGGCGCCCTTCCCCTCGCCCTCGGCGCTCGCTGGCTCTCCCCGCCTGCGTTGCGGCGCCGCGGTCCCGCTGCCCCTCTTTGGGGTCCCGCTCCTGTTTCGCTGCGGGCTGCGCCCGTGGTCCCCCGTCGTGGCCCCCTCCGCCTCCCCGCTCTGTCTTCCGTGCCCCCGTGCGCCCGTGGGGCTCCGCTTCCTTGTCCGCGGGCCCCCCCCCGCTCCCCCGCTCCGGCCCCTCCCTGGTCCCTCCGTGGCCCCGGCTGTGCGCCTGCCCCCCCCGGCGGTTTGCTTCGCCGCCGCCCCCCTTCCCCGCGTGCGTCCTCGCTCCCTGGTCCCGCGTTCTTGCGCCGCTCCTGGCCGGGCCTCCGTGCCCTGCTGCCGCCGCTGTGGTCTCCTTTCTTTCGCGTCCCTTCTCGGTCGGGCGCGTTCCGCTCTCGGTGCCGTTTTCCCGTCCGTGGGGCTGGCCGCCGCGGCCGCGCGCCTGTCGGCTTGCGTCCCGCCCCCTTGGTGCGCCTCCCCTGCCCCGCCCCCCTCCGGTTCCTCCCCTCGGTTCGTCCCTGGGGGTTCGTCCGGCCCTCCGCCCCGGCCCCCGGCGTCGTCGCTGGCCCCCCGGTTCCTCTTCCTGTCCGCCTTCCCTTCTGCTCTGCGGCCGCCGGCGGCTCCCCTCGCCCTGTTTTTGGCTTGCCGTGGCCGCGTTTCGCCGTTGCGCGCTCGCCTCCCCGCTCTCTTGCGTGGCGCCGTGCTCCCTCTCTGGTGGTTCGCTCTCGTGTCGCTCGTGCTGTCCTCCTTCCCCGCCCCGCTCCTCCCTCTTTCTCCTTTCCTTCCCTGTCCCTGCCCCCGCCCCCGGTCGGTTGGTCGCGCCTCCCCCGGGGCGCGCGCGCCCTCTCTCTCCGGCCCTCGCCCCTGGCCCCGTCCCTTCGGCCGCCGGGGCGCCCCCCCTTTCTTTTTTGGGTCGCCGTGCCCCGGCTCCGGCGCCTGTTTCCCCCCCCCGGTCTCCGCCCCGTCGTCCGCCCCTCTCTGGGGCTGCCGCCTGCCCCGTGCCGGCCGGTTCCGGCCGTTGGTTCTTTCGTCCGCCCCCGCTGCCGCCCGCCGCCCCGGTGCCCGGCGGTCGTCCCTCTCCCGCTCCTCCGGTCGCGCCCTTCCTTGTCGCGTCCGTTTCGCCCTGCCCGCCCGGCGTCCCGCTCTGCGCGCTGTCTCCGCGCGCGGCTCGGTGCCCTCGCCTTGTCCCGTGCCGCTGCGGCCTCCCTCCCCCTGGCCCGCCCGCCCCTCTGCCGCTTGCCTGTCTCTTGGACTTGGGTTTGGGCTTTTCTTGCGCCGCCTCGGTGGGCGGCTCTGCCGCTCCCTTCCGGGGTCCTTCGCGCCGTCCTTGCGCGCCCCCTCTGGGCGCGCTCGCCTCCTCCTGGGGTTCCTTGCCTCCGGCCCCTTGCCCGTTTCCGGTGGGCCGTTTCTTTGGGGCGCCTGCCTCCTCCCCGGTCCCGGCGGCGTGCCCCGGTTCCCTCCGTCTGGCCGGCCCTCCGCCCTTGCGTGTCCCGGCCCCCGGGCGCTTGCCTGCCCGCCCTCCCCGTCGCGCCGGGGCGCCGCCGGCCTTCGTGCTCCGCCGGTGCGCTGTGGCCGGGCCGTCGCTCCCCGGCATCCCGTTCCTCTCGGGCTCCCCGGCTGCTCTTCCCCCGCGTTCCCCTCGCCGGGCCGGTTTTGGCCCCTCGCTGTCGGCTCCTCCCCTCCTCGTCTGTCGTCGGTCCGCCGGGTTGGGCTGTTCGCCCCTTCCCGTGGTCCGTGCGCTGGGTTCCCCCCGTCGTGCGCCCGTTTGGTCCCTCTCCGGTGTCGGCGCTCGCGCCTTGCGCGTCGCCTTTCCTCGTCCGCGCGGCCCTGCCCGGCCGTGCCCCTTGTGTCCCCGTTCTTGCTCCCGCCGGCCCCGCTGGTCGCTCCGCCCGGCTCGCTCCCCGCTGCCCGCTCTCCGTGGGCCGCTCCCCTCCCGCTGCGTGCTCTCTCCGGCCCCCGCTCGCCCCGCTGCTTGCTCGGTCTCCGGTGTCCCGTCCGCCCTGGCTTCCGCCGCGCTCTCCTCCCGGCCGTTTGCTTTTGCCCTTTCTCCTCCCCTCCTCTCCCTTTTCTCCTCTCGTCTCTCTCCGTCGCTTCGCTCTCCTTTGGTCCTTTCCGTCGCTTCCCTCCTTCTCCCTCTTGCTTCCCCGTCGGGGCCCGCTTTCCCCTCCGGTTCGTCTCCCTTGTCCCCTTTGGGCCCCGTCGGGGCCCCGGGCGCCCCCCGGGGCCGCCCCGTTCGTCCCCTTCTGGGGCCGCTGTCCCTTCCCTCCCTTCTGTTCCTTCCTCGCCGGCCTGCCGGGCCCCGCCGGGCCTGGGCGCCTCCGCTCCTTCCCCCTTGGTGCTCTTTGCTCCGTTGGCCCCCCCCCCCTCCCTCCCGCCCTTGTTGTGCCCCCGCTGCGGGCCCTGCCGCCCTTCTCGGGTCGCCGTTTGGCCTCTCCGTTCTCGTGCCCGGGTTCCCTCCACTGTCGTTTGTCCCCCCGGGGCCCTCTTGCGTCCCCTGTCCGGGCCCGGGTGTTCCTCCCCTTCCCCTCCGGTTCGTCTCCCTTGTCCCCTTTGGGCCCCGTCGGGCCCCGGGCGCCCCCCGGGTTCCCCGGCGGGGCCGCCCGGGCCCTCTTCCCTTCCCGGGCCCGGGCCGCCTGTGTTCCCTTCCCCTCCGGTTCGTCTCCCTTGTCCCCTTTGGGGCCCCGTCGGGGCCACGGGCGCCCCCCGGGGTTCCCGCGGGGCCGCCCCGGGGTTCCCCGGCGGGGCCGCCCCCTTCCTCTCCCCCCCCTTCCTCTCCCCCCCTTCTGGTCTCCTCACTCCTCCCCGCTTTTCCTCGCCGCTTGCTTTCTCCCTTCCCCTCTTTTCCCCCCCTCTTTTCCGGCGCCCTTCCCCTTTTCCCCCCTTCCCCTCTGCCCGCCCTCTTCGCCCGTCGTGCCCCTTCTCGCCTCTGGCTCGTTTTTGTGCGTGGCTCCCTTCCCCTGCCCCCCGTCTTTCCCTCGGTTGGTTCGGTGTCCTCCTGCTCCCCTGTCTTCTTCCTGCCCCCTCCGTCTTTCTCCTCGCTTTCCTCGCTGCTCCGCCCGTCGCCCTCGCTGTCTTCGTGCCCCCGTTTCCGGTTCTCTCTTTCCGGTCCCCCCCTCCTCCCCGGTGCTGTTCTCCCCCCTTCTCCCGCGCTTGGTCTTCCTTTCTCCCCCCTTTGGGCCGCTGCTTCTCTCGCCGCGTGGTTCTCCCCGGTGGTCCTTCCCCCCTTCTCGTTTGTCCCTTCCTTCTCGGTGTCTCCTGCTCCCTGGGTCGTGCGTGGGCCCTTTCCTTCCGTTTCGGTCTGCGTCCTTGCTTGCTGTCGCTTCCTCCGCTCCCGTCGCTGCTGCTTCCGCTGTCTTCTTCGTCTCCCCCCTTGGTCCCGGTTCCTTCTCCGCCGGTCTGCCCTTCGGTCTTTCTGGTCCTTTTCCCCTTCCTGCTTGTCTTCCCCGCTGCGCCTCCCCTCCTTCTGCCGCCCCTTCCCCCTGTTCGGTGTTGCTGGTGTCTTCGGTGGTTCCTTCTTCTCCGCCCTGCCCGGTTCCTTCGTTCCTTCCTCTCTCCTCCGTGCCCCCCCTGCCCCCGCCTCCGCTCCCGCCGGTTCCCGTTTCGGTCCCGCCGCCGCGCCCTCCCCCCTCGTCGCTGCTCCCGGTTCCTTTGGTCGTCTCCTCTTCCCCTCCGCTTCCTTCCCCCCTCCCGTTCCTTCCCCTTCTTCTTCGCTGCTTGGCCCGTTCTCGGTCTTTGGTTTCCCGCTTTCGGTCTCTCCCCCTGGCCTTCCCCTTCCCCGGTTTCCCCTTTCCCCCGTCCGTTGTCGCCTCCCCCGGTCGTGTCCTCCCCCTTGGGCTGCTCTCCTCCCCCGCGCTCCCTTCGGTCTGGCCGTTCTGCCCGCCCGCCCCGCCCCCCCCTTCCCTCTCGCCTTCGCTTCTCGCCCCCCCTCTTCTCTGCCCTCCTTTTTTCCCTTCGTTCCGTTTCCTTCCGCCCCCCGTCCCCCTGTTGCTTCCCCCGTCGGGCCGCCCTGGTTCCCCCTCCGGGGCCCCGCCTTGTTGCTTCCTTCCCCTCCCCTTTCGTCTGCTTTCCCTCCGTTTTTGCTTCGTTGTCGTCCCTTGTCCCTGCCCGGGCCCCGGTCCCCTGTTGCTGTCGTCTCCCTCCGGGCGCCCTCCGGGCCTGTCCTTTGTCCCCTTGGGGCCTTCCTTCCCCTTTGGGGCCTCCCTTCCGTCCCCGCCGGGCCCCTCGCGTCCCCTCCGGGCCGCCTTGGGTTTCCCCTCCCGGTCCCCGCCCCGCCCGGGGCTCCCCCCCTCTCCCTCTCTCTTGCCTCCCCTTCGCCTTTCTTTTCCCTTGTCCTTTCTTTTCCCTTTGTCTTCCCCTCCGGGCCCCCCTGTCTTCCCCTCCGGGCCCCCCTTTGTTTCTCCCTTGTCCCCTCCGGTTCCCCCCGGGGCCCCGGCGCCGCCCCGGCGGGGCCGGGGCCGCCGCTCTTGCTTCCCCTCCGGGGCCCCCCTGTCTTCCCCTCCGGGGCCCCCCTTTGTTTCTCCCTTGTCCCCTCCGGTTCCCCCCCGGGGCCCCGGGCGCCGCCCCGGCGGGGCCGGGGCCGCCTCTGTTGTCTTCCCCTCCGGGGCCCCCCTGTCTTCCCCTCCGGGGCCCCCCCTTTGTTTCTCCCTTGTCCCCTCCGGTTCCCCCCCGGGGCCCCGGCGCCGCCCCGGCGGGGCCGGGGCCCCGTCGTTCGTCTCCCTTGTCCCCTTTGGGGCCCCGTCGGGGCCCCGGGCGCCCCCGCGGGGCCTGCTTCCCCTTCCCCTCCGGTTCGTCTCCCTTTCGGGCGCCCCCCGGGGTTCCCCGGCGGGGCCGCCCGGGGGCCCGCCTTGGTCCCTGTCCGGGCCCCGGGTGGTTCCCTGTCCGGCCCCGGGTGGTTCCCTGTCCGGGCCCCGGGTGGTTCCCTGTCCGGGCCCCGGGTGGTTCCCTGTCCGGGCCCCGGGTGGTTCCCTGTCCGGGCCCCGGGTGGTTCCCTGTCCGGGCCCCGGGTGGTTCCCTGTCCGGGCCCGGGTGGTTCCCTGTCCGGGCCCCGGGTGGTTCCCTGTCCGGGCCCGGGTGGTTCCCTGTCCGGGCCCCGGGTGGTTCCCTGTCCGGGCCCCGGGTGGTTCCCTGTCCGGGCCCGGGTGGTTCCCTGTCCGGGCCCCGGGTGGTTCCCTGTCCGGGCCCCGGGTGGTTCCCTGTCCGGGCCCCGGGTGGTTCCCTGTCCGGGCCCGGGTGGTTCCCTGTCCGGGCCCCGGGTGGTTCCCTGTCCGGCCCCGGGTGGTTCCCTGTCCGGGCCCCGGGTGGTTCCCTGTCCGGGCCCCGGGTGGTTCCCTGTCCGGGCCCCGCCGGCCCCCTCGGGCCGCGTTCCCCTTTCTTTCGCCCTCCGGGCGCCCTCCCCGGGCCCCGCTCCGTTCTTCCCCTTTGGGCCTCTCCCTTCCGGCGCGCGCGGGCTTCGCCCCCTCGTCCGCGCCCGTCGCGCTTCCCCGGCTTCGCCCTCCGCCGCTTTCGCCCCCTCCGCCCTCTCTCCTTTGTTGTTGTCCCCTTCTTTCCCGTCCGGGCCCTCCCCCCCGGCCTGCTTTTTTTCCCCCCCCCCCTCCCCCCCCCTTTTCCCCCTCTTCTGTTTTCTTTTCTCTCCCCCCCTCCCCTGCCCCCTCCCTCCCTTTTTTTTCTTGCTTTCCCTGCGCCCCCCCTCCCCCCCCCCCCCGTCTTTTCTCTTCCTTTCTGTCCTTTCGTCCCCGTCCCTTTCTTTCGGCTCCGCGGGCTGTCTTCGCTTGTTCCCCTCGGCGCCGCCGTCCCTCCTTTCCGGTTCGTCTTTGTCCTTGCCGTTCCTTTCTGGGTTTCGCCTCCCGGGCCCCGCCCTCTCGCTTCCCCTCCGTGGCCTCCCTCTCCTTGTCCCCTCCGTTTTCCCTTCTGTGGTTGTCCGCCTCCCCCCCGGGCCTGCGGCCCGCGGTGCTCTTCCTCTCCGCCGCGCCGTCCCCCCCCGGTCCGCGTCCCTCCCCCTTCCCGGGCCCCGGCGTGTCCCCCCGGCGCCGCCCCGGGGCCCCCCCCTTGCTTCCTTTTCTTCGGCGTCCCCCTTCCCTCCCTCCCCCCCCTTCGCCCCCTCTTTTCCTTTTTCCCTCCCTTCCCCTGCCTGCTCCTCGCTTTGCCCTCGTGCCCCTCCGCTTCTGCCCCGGCCGCTCTCCCCCCCTGCGCTCCGCCGGCCCTCCCTGTTCTCTTCTTCTCTCCCCTTTCTTTTTTTTTTTCTCCCGTCCTTCCCTTCCCTCTTTGTCTTCGCCGCCTCTCCCTCTCCCCCCCCCCCCCGCCTCTCCCTTCCCTCCCCCTCCTCCCCGTTCCTGGTCGTGTTTCCCGTCTCCCTCCCTTTTTCCTTTCTGTTTCTTTCTGCCGCGTTCCCCCCCTTCTCGCTCGGCCCTGTTGTTTCCTCCCGTTCCCCCCCCCGTCCTTCTTGTCCGTCGTTTCCCTGCCTGCCCCTCCCGTCCTTCTGGCGGCCCCCTTCTTGGCCCCCCGCCCTCCCGGCGCCGTGTTTGTTCCTTTTCGGTCCCCCCCGTTGTTTGTTCTTCCCCCGGTTGTCCCTTTTCCTCTTCTTCGTCGTCCCTCCCCCTCCGGGGCCCCCTTTCCTTCCCGCCCCCGGCCCCCCCGTTCTCCTCCTTGTTTCTGGCTTGTCCTCTCCTCGTTTCCTCTTCCTCTCTTGTCTCCTCTTCCTCGCGGGCGCCCCGGCGGGTGCGTTCTTCGTCTCTTTGTCCCCCTTGTTGTCGCCTTTGTCCCCTTTGGGGCCGTGCCCTCCTCCCTGTCCCTGCCCGGGCCCCGTTCCGGTTCCCCCCCGTCTTCTCCTCCGGTTCCTCTTTCGGGGGCGCCGCCCTGGGTTTCCCTCCCCTGCGGTCCCCCTGTCTTCCCCTCCGGGCCCCCCTTTGTTTCTCCCTTGTCCCCTCCGGTTCCCCCCCGGGGCCCCGGGCGCCGCCCCGGCGGGCCGGGGCCGCCGTCCCCTCTGTTTCTCCCTTGTCCCCTCCGGTTCCCCCCGGGGCCCCGGGCGCCGCCCTCCGGGTCCCCCGGGCCGCCCCCGTTCCCCTTCCCCTCCGGTTCGTCTCCCTTGTCCCCTTTGGGCCCCGTCGGGCCCCGGGCGCCCCCCCGGGGTTCCCCGGCGGGGCCGCCCGGGGCCGCCGCCGCGCCGCCGCCCCGGGGCCCCGGGTCCTCGGCGGGGCCCCCGTCTTCTCCCCTCCCGTCGCCCCCGTGGGGTGGGGGCGCGCGTCCCTGTCCCCCTCGGGGCCGCGTTCCCCTTGGCCCCTGTTTGCCTATGGGGACGCCCCTTTCCCCCGGCGCGTCCGTTCCCTTTTGGGCCCGCCTGGGGCCGCCCTGGGCCCTTGTTTTCCTTCGGCTTTCGCCTTGCTGTCTTTCCCTCTCCGGCCCGGCTCCCTTTCCCCCTGGGGCCGCCCCGGGCCGCTTCCCGCCGCCTCTTTCCCCGGCCCGGCCCGCCGTTGTCCGCGCCCGCCCTCCCTCCCCCCCCCCCCCCGTTCTTCTTTTCTGGCCCCTTCCGCTCCCTGTCCTCCGTTCTCCCTTTCCCTCCCGCCTTTCTCCCTCCGTTTCCCTTTGCTTTCGCCGTCTCTGTTCCCTTTTTTGCCTCCCTCTTTTGTTTCTCCTCTTTTTTCGCCCCGTCCCCTCTCTCCCCCTCCTGCTTGCCGCTCCCCCTTCCCCCTTTCCCCGCTTCTGGTGCCCCTCCTGCTCTCTCCTTCTTTTCCCTTCCCTTTTTCCCTCGGTTTTGTCTTCCCGTCCTCTCCTCCGCTTTCCTTGTTCCCCTTTCTGCCCCTCCCCCGGCCGCCCCCTCCCCTTCCCTCGCCCCCCCTTCCCTTTCCCCTCCCCGTTGCCCCCCTTGTTTCGCCCGTCCCCGTCCCGGTTGTTGTGTTCCTCCTGCCTCCGGGCCGCCCGCCCGTGCGTGTCTTTTCTCGTCCCCCCTCTGCCCCCGTTTTCCTCCCTCTGCCCTGCCTCCTGTCCCCGTTTGCTCCCCCCCTTCCCTCTTGCGCCCCTCGCCTCCTCTCCTTTTCCCCGGCTGCTTCGGGTCCCCCCGCCCCTTTCCCCCGGTTTTTTTCCTCGCCTCCTCTCCTTTCGCTCCCCCCCCCTTCGTGCGGCCTCCGCCCCCTCCCTTTCCTCCCCGGTGGGCTTTTCTCTTGTTCCCGCTCCCCCCCGCCCCGCTCCTCCTCCTCCCCCCTCCTCCCTTTGGCCCCCCTTCCTCCGCGCCGGTCCCCCTCCCGGCTTTCCTCCCCTCTCCCCCGCCCTTCCCTTCGTCCCCCGGCCTCTCTTGTCTCGCTCCCCTTCGCGCCCTCCTCCCTTTCTTCCCCTGCCGTCCTGCCCTTTTCTCTCCCCCTTGTCTTTTTCTTTTTTCCGCCCCCTCCCTCTGTCCGTCGGCTGGCCCCTCCCTGTTCCCTCTTTTGTTCGCGCTCTTTCTCGTCCTTCTGTTTTGCTTTTGCTTTTTTTGCCCCGCCCTTGTTTTCCTTTTTTTTGCTTTTTTTGTGGTTCCTCTTTTTTTTTTCTCTTTCTTCTTTCTTTCTCTTTTTGTTTTTTTCCTCTCTTTCCCTTTCTCCCCTTCGCTTTTCTTCCTTTCGGCGCTCGTCGCGCCGCCTCTTTTGTCCTCCTTCGTTGTTTCTTCCCCCTTTTCTCTCCTCCTTTTTGTTGCGGTGTTCCTGTCTTTCTCTTCCCCGGGGTCCCTTTTCCTCTCCCCCTCTCTCCTTCTTCCCCCCCCTCCCCCTTTTTGCCCTCCCCTTTTTCTCTCGCTGCCTTCTTTCCTTCTCCGTTGTCTCCGGCCTTTCCCGTGTCCTTTGTTCTCCGCCTCCTTTTGTCTCTGTTGTTCCCCTTCCTCTCTTTCCCTCTGCCTCGCCGTCTCCCTCTCTTCCTCCCCTCGCCGTTCCTTTCTTCCCCTCGCCTCTTCCTCCTTCTCCCCTTCCCTGGCCTCTCCGCTCCTGTTCTCTTCTGTCCCCTCGCTCCTTCCCCCCCTCCCCTTGCCGCGCTCTCTGCTCCTCCTCCCCTGTTTCTCTCCCCTCCCCTTCTTTCCCCGCCGGTTTTTGTCTTCCCCCCGTCTCTTGCTTTGCCCGGCGCTCTGTTTCTCCCTTCTCTTTCCCCCCTCCTTTCTTCCTTGGTCTCCCCCCCTTTTTCCCGTCCGTTCCGCGTTTTTTTGCCCCTTTTTTTTTTTTTCTTCCCTTTTTCGCCTCTTCTCCTCTCGTGTCCCCCCCTGTTCTCCGTCTCCCCCTTTTTTTTTCCCCCCCCTTCTCCCTCGCTCGCGGCCCCCTTCCTGGCCCCGTTCCCCTTGCCCTCTTCTTTCGCTTTTCCTTTCCGCCTTGCTTTCCCCCCCTCGTCCTCGCCTTTTTCCTCCCCCTCTTCTTTCTCTCTTGTTTCCTGTTTCTTTTCTCCTTCTCCCTCCCTTTCCTTTTGCCCTCTCCTCCCTCCTCCCCCCTCCTCGCCCCTCTCCCCCTCCCTTCTTCTCCCCTTTTTTCCGTTTGTCCCTTTTCGGGCCGCCTTTCTCCCGTTCCTCCCTCTTCGTGTTCCCTCTGTCCCCCTTCCGGCCCCCCGTCCTCCCTTCCCTCCCGGTCCCCCTCGCTTCGCCCGGCCTTCCCCGTCTTCCCCTCCGGGGCCTCCCCGGCCCCCGCCCCCGTCCCCTCTTTCCCCTCTTTTTCTTTCTTGTCCTCTTTGCCGGGGGGCGCGGGCCCCCTGCCCTGCCTCCTCCTCTCCTTTGCCCGGCGTCCCCCGTTTCTTTCTTTGTCCTTTTTCGTCTGGTCTCTCTGGGGGGGGGGGGGGCCCCCCGTTCCCCCCGGGGCCCCGCCGCGCCCCCCTCTCCCCCCCCCCCCCCCGCGCCCCGCCCGCCCGGTCTCCCTCGGTCTTCTCCCCCCCCTCTCCCCTCTCCCCTCCCCTTCCCCCCCCGGTCGGCGGGCCGTCCCGTTTCGCCCTCGCTCTCCCCTCGTCTTTCTCTCTCCCCGTTTTTCTTGTCCCCTCGCTTTCTTTCCCTGTTCTTCTTCTCTTCCTCTCCCTCCTGCTTTTTTTTGCCCTTGTCTCCGTTCCCCTCCCTGTCTCTTTTGCCGTCCTCCCCTGCCCCGCGTCCCTTCCTGCTCTCGCTTCTCCCCCCGTCCCCCCCTCGGTCGTTGTGGTTTTCCTCTCGGCCCTGCTTGCCGTTGCCTCTTTGCCCCCCTTCCCGCTCTCTTTGCGTCCTCGTGTTCCCCCCCGGTCTTCCTGCTGTTGCTCTTGCCCTCCTTTGCCTTGGCGCGCCTCCCCCCTCTTGTCTTTCCTTTCGTGCCCTTTTTGTCCCCTCTTCCCCCCTCCTTCCCGGCCTGGCCGCTTTTGGTCCCCCCCCCTTTCCGCCGTGTCCCGCTCCGCTGCTCCTCGTTTTCTTTTTTCTTCTTGTTTGGCTGCCCCCCCTCTCCCCCTTTTTTTTTCTGTCCTTGGCCTTTCTCTCCTCTCTCCCCCGGCGTTTCCCTCTCCCCTGCGCCTTTCCCCGTGCCTCCGCTGTTCCCGCCTTCCCTCCCCCGGTCTTTTTCCCCTCTGGCGTTTCTCCCGGCCCCCTCCGTCCCTCCTGTGCTGGCTGTCTCCCTCTCCTTGCCCCGTCGCCGCGTCTCTTGTCCCCCCCCCCGGCCCCCTCGCCCTTCCTCTCCGTTTCTGTGTTCCCTCCGCTCCCGGGTTTCTTTGCTCCCTCCCTTGTGCTCCCGGCCTTGTTCCCCCCCCTTCGCGTCCCGCTCCGTTCCCCGGTTTTGTCTTCCTCCTCTTCCTCCTCCTCCGTTCCCCCCCCGCTCCCCTCCGTCCTTGTTGGGTTTGCCCTGTCCTGCCTTTTTCTTTTTTCTTTTTTTGTCGCCCCCCTCTTTTTTCTTTGGTTGCTTTGTTCTCCCCGCCGGTTCCTCTTTTCTCGTCTTGTTTTTTCTCCCCGTCCTCCCCCTCCCCCTCTTTGCCTTTGCCTTCCTTCCCCTGCTGTCCGGCCCCGTCTCTTTTTTCCCTGCTCTCTCTCCTCGCGTTCTCTTCCTCCTTTTGCCCCTCCGCTTCCCTTCTTTGTCGCCGCTCCCCCTCTTGCGGCGTTCCCGTTGTTCTCTTTGCCGCCCTTGTTCCTTTTCCTTTCTTCTTCCCCTTTCCTCGTCCCCTTTGTCCTCCCTCCTCCGTGCGCGGCTTCCTCCCTTTCTTCCCCTCCCTTTCCGCCCTTGTTCTGCTTTTCCTTCTCTTGTTTTTTTTCCCCTTCTCCGTTCCGCCTCCTTTCCCTCTCTCTCTGTTTTTTTCTTCCTCTTTCTTTTTTTCGCTTTTTTTTTCGTTTGTTGCTTCTTTTGTGCTTTTTTTCTTTTTTTTGCCCCCCCCTCTTCTCCCTTTTCGTCCCCGCCGCCGGCGGTGTTGTTCCCTCTGGTCCCCTTTTTTTTTGTTGCTTTCCCGCCTCTTCTTGGCCCTTCTCTCCTCCCTTTTTGCCTCTCTTCTCCTTTTTCCGCTTCTTTTCTCTGTTCCCCCCCCCGCTCTTCCCCCCCCCTCCTTGGCCTTTTCGGCCCTCTTTTCCTTTGCGCCCCTCTTCGCTTCTCTTTCTCCCTTTCCCTCCGCCGCCCTGTCCCCCGCTTCCCCTTCCCTCTGCCTCCTCCCGTCTCCCCGTCTTTTCCGGTTTTTCCCTCCCTTTCTCGGCCCCCTTTTCCTCTCTTTTTTTTTGCTCCTCCCTTCCTGGCCTCCGTCTCCTTTGCTTTCCCCTCCCTCGCGCCCCCCCCTTTCCTCTCCCGTGCCCTCGTTTCGTCCTCCGCGGCCTCTCTCCTCTCTCCCCCCCCTTTCCTTTCCTTCTTTTCGCGGTTCTGTCTGTCCGTTGTCCCGGCCTCTCCCGTTTTGCTGTCTCCCTTTTTGCTTTTCTCCTCGCTTGCTTTGGTGTGTCTTGCGGTGGGGTTCCTTGCTCCTCCTCCGGCTCCCCCCCCCTTCCCTTGTTTTTTTTGTCTTTGTTCTCGGGTTCCGTTTTGCCCTTCTTCCCTCCTCCCTTTTTCTCCCCGTGTCTCCCCCCTTTTTCTTTGTCTTTCTCCCCCCTCTGCCCTCCCCTCTTGCTTCCCTTCGCCTGTTTTGCCGTCCGCCTCGCCGCTTTTTGTTTTCGCCCCCTCCTCTTTCTGCCCGCCCTCTTTTCCCTTCTCCCCCTCTTCTCCCCTGGTCCTCGCCTGTCCCTGCTTCCGTCTTTCCTCGTTTTTCCCCCTTCCGGGCCCCCGTGTTCCCCTGGTCCCCCTCCCCCTCCTTCTCCCTGTCCCCCCGTTTCTTTCTCTCTTGTCCCGTTCGTTTCTCCTTTGTCCTCCCCTTTTCGTTGTGCTGGGTTTGCTCTTTTTCCCCTCTCTTCCCTTTTTGTGTGGTTCCTTGTCCCTCTTTTCCTTCTTCCCCTCCCCCGTGCTTCTTTTCCTTCTTCGGGCCCCCGCCGTCCTTCTTTCTGGTTTCCCGCCTTTTGCTCCCGCCCTCGCGCTCTTCTTTGTCCCGCCCCGCTCCGCGGCTTCTTCCTGCCCGGTCCCTCCGCCCCCTCCCCGCCTCTCTGGTCTTCCCGCTTTGTCTCCCCCCCTTCTTTCCCCTCCTCTCTCTTCTTTTCTCCTCTTTCCCTTCCCCCCTCTCCTTCCCTCCCCCCCCCCTCTGGCTTTCGGCTGCCCCGTCTTTCTCTGTTCCTTCCTTTTCGTTCCCCCCTCCTCGCTTCTTGTCCTTTTTCCTGCTTCCTTGTTTCGCTGTCGCCCCCTTGCCTTCTTCCGTTCCCCCTCTTCTTCCCTTTTTCTCTTCTCTTTCTTCGCCCTCCCTTCCCTTTTCCTGCTTGGGTTGTCCTCTCCCTCCGGCCCCGCGTCGTTCTTCTGTCGTCCGCCGTCGGTCGCTCCCTTCCTTCCTCTCCCCCCCTTCGGTCCCCCCCCCCGGTTCCCCCCTTTCTCCCCTCCTCCCCCCCCTGCCCCTTCCCCGCCGCTCTTTCGCGCCCTCCGTTTCTTCGCCGTCTCCTTCCCCCTTCTGTCGTCTCCCCGCCGCCCTCCCCTTGCCCTTCTCTCGTTCTTTCTTCTCTCTCCCCTTCCCTTCTTTTTTTTCTCGCCTGCCCCCCCCCGCCCCGTCGTTGTTGTTCCTTGTCCCTTTTCGTCCGTCCCGTTGTTCTTTTCCTCTTTGTTTCTCCTTTGTTTTCGTCTCGTCCCCTCCGTTTCCCCCCTCCGGGCTGCGGCCCGCCGTCCCCGTGTGTCCCTTCTGTCCGTTCCCCTTTGGGGCGGTGTGCGGGGCCCCCCCCCCCCGCGGGCCCGCCCCCGCCCCCTCCGGTCCCTGTCGCCCCCGTGCCCCCCCCCCCGCCGCTGTCCTCTCCGTTTTTTGTCTCCCGTCCCGTCCCGTTCCCCCCTGTCCCCGCCGGGGCTGTCGTCCCTCTTTTCCCGCCCTTCTGTCGGTCTCCCCCTCCTCTTTCCTCCCTCCTTGTCCCCGGCCCTCCCTCCGTCTCTCTCCCTCGCTCTTCTTTTCTCGCCTTCCTTGTTCTCCCCGCCCCTCGTTCCGTTTCCCCCCCGGGGCCTTCTCCCCTTTTTTGCCGCGCTTCCCCCCCCCCCTTGTTCCGCCCTCCCCCCCTTTTTCGTTTTGCTTTCCCTTTCGGCCCCTGTTTCTCCTTCTCTCCTCCTTCCCCCCCCCTCCTCTTTCCTCTCTCCCCTTCTCTTCCTCTTTCTTTCTTTTCTCTTCCTCCTCCTTTTTCTTCCCCCTCTTCCCCCTCCTTCGCTTTTCGCTCCCCTCCCCCCTTGCCCTCCTTCCCTGCTTCGTCTTCCCCCCTCCCCCCGTCGTTCCCGTGGGCGCTCCCTCCGGTTTTGTTTTTTTCCCCTGTGCCTGCCCCTTGCCTTCCTCCCCCCCTTCCCCGCCCCCGCCTCCCCCCTGCCTGTGGCCTTTCTCCCCCTTTTCCCTGGCCCTGCCCGCGGTTTCTCTCTGGTTTCGTTTGCCCCTCTTTTTCCCCGCCGGGCCCTCCGCCTCCCCCTCCCCCTCTCGTTGGTTTTCTTTTTCCGGTCCCCCCGTCGGCGCCCCGGCCGGGCCCTGTGTTGGCGTTCGTCCCGTCTTTTCCCCCTCCCTCTTCCTTTCTCCTTCCCTTTCCTGTCTTCCTCTTCCTCCTGCCCCCTGTGGGCCCCCCCGTCGTTTGTTTTCCTTCTCCTCCGGGTCCCGCCGGGGCTCCTTTCCCCGCCGCCTGTCTTCCCCCCGCTTGGCTTTTTCTTCTCCCCGCCGCGTCCTTCCGTTCTCGCTCCGCCTGCCCTTCTCTCCCGTTTTTTCTTTTGCCTGGCGGTGTCCTTCCCTCGCTTTTCTCCCTTCCCCGGCCGCCCCTCTCCCCCCCGTTTTTCGTTCCCCCCTCCCTCCCGCCTCTGCCTTCCTGTTGTCCTTTCCTTCCCCCGCCTTTGCCCCCGCTCCCGTTCTCCGCCTCTTCTTCGTCCTTGCCTTCCTCCTTTTCCCTTCTCTTCCGGCTCTTCCGGCTCCCCCCTGCCGCCTCTTCCCCCCTTCTGTTTGTCCTTTGTCTCGTTCCCTTCTCTGCTGCTTGCCCTCCTTCTGTTGTCCCCCGCCGGGCCCCCTCCCTCCCCTCTCCTCCCCCGGTCCCTTGCTTTCGCGTCCTCCGCTCCGTCGCCGCCTTCTCCTCTTTCCTCCTCTTGCCCCCCTTCTTTGTCCTCCCCCCCGTGTTGCTTCTCTTTGTCGGCCGTTCCTGTTTCTCGCTCTGGCCTCGCTGCTTCCCTCCCCGCGCTCTGCCGCTCTTTCTCCTCTCTCCCCCCCTCTTTCGTCCTCCCCCCGGCGTTCTCCCCCCTTTCCGTTTCCCTCGCCCCGTCCTCCGCTGTCCCCCCCGTCCCGGTTCCGTTCCTTCTGCGCTTTTTGTTTCCTCGCCCTCGCTCCCCCGTGCCTTTGGGCTCCTGCCCGTCTCCTCCCCCTGGCCTTTCCCCGTCGCGGCCCTCCCGCCCGCTCCCCGCCTTCGTTGTCCTTCTCCTTTTCTCCCGGTTCCCCCCCTTCCCTCCGCTTTCTCCCCCCCGTTTTCTCTTTAGTTTTTCTTACCCCTTCCTTGTCGTCTCTTCCCTTTCGGTTCCCCAGAGGCGCCGCCCCCCTTCCCTCCCCCCCGGGGCCCGCCCCCTCTCTCCATTGTTTCTTCCTTGTCTTCCCCATAAAGGGTTGTCCGCTGTCCCTGTAAGGGAATACTTGTCCGCTTGTACTTTGTTGGTTCGTCCCCTTATGGTTTCATTCGTCTTTTCCTTCAATGCGGTCCGCCTGTCCCCTCCGGGGACAGGGGAGAGCACCCTTTTCTCTTCGGTTCCCCTTCCCCTCCGGTTCGTCTCCCTTCCCCTACGGGCCCCGGGCGCCCCCCCGGGGCCCTCCTTCCCTGCCTTCCCCTTTGGGGCCTCCCTTTTCCTGCTTTCCCCTCCGCGGCCCGGGGGCCGCCCCCGCGGCCGCTCCCCGCGCCCTCTTCCCTTCGCTTCGCCCCCTCCTTGTGTCTCCGGCCGCCTTCCGCTCTCCGCTCCCTCCTCTCCCTTTGTTCGCTCTTCCCTGTCGTTCCCCGTCGGGGCCGCCCCCGTCGCCCCTCTCCCCTTTGTCCTTCCTCGTTTCCGTCCCCCGCTTTGCTTCTTTTTTTCTTTTCGGTTTGGCCGGTCCGTTCCCCCTGCCCTTCCGTCTCCGCGGCCGTGTCCCCCGTTCTCCCCTTTCCCGTGTCTTTGTCCCTCCCTGGCTTTGCGCCCCTGTGCCTTCCCCCGCCCCTTTCGTTGTCCTCCCCCGCGCTTCTCCTGGGTTGGCCTGCGCCCTTCCCGTCCTGGTTCCCTCTGGTTGTCCTTCCTCCCTCCGCTGCCTTTGCTCCTCCTTCTCCGGTTTTTCTCCCCTTCTCGGCCTTGGCCCCTTCCTTTCTTTCCCTGTTTGTTCTCCTCCCGCTCCCTCCGCGGCTTGCCCTCTTTTCTCTCCCTCTGGCCTCCCGCCTTCCTCTCCCCTCCTCCCCCGCGTGTTCCCCCCGTGCTCGCGCCCTTTCTCCTCCCTTCTCCCCCCTCCCCCCCCGGCTTTCCCCCGTCTTCCTTTTCCCTCCTCTTCTCCCCTTTCCCCCCTCGCTTTTTCCCGTTCTTGCCCTTTTGTCTTTCCCTTCCCCTCTGGGCTGCTGTGCCCTTTTTTGTCGCCTTCCTCCCCTTGGCCCCTCCCCCCGCTCGCCCCTTTTTTCCCTCCCCCCTCGCGTGCCCTCCGGTCCTCTCGGCCCCGGCGCCCCCTTCCCGTCCCTTTCCTCCGCCGCCTTCCTGTTGTCGCCGTCCGCCTTCCCCCGGCTTCCTCCCCCCCCCCTGTCTCTTTCTCCCCCCCCGGTCCGTCTTCCTCCCGTTGTGCTGGTCCCCCCCCTGCGCCCGTCCTCCTTCTTTTTTTCCTTCTCCTGTTCCTTGTGTCGCTCCTGTCCTTGGGCCCGCGCCCCTCCCCCCCCGCCTTTCCCTTCGCTTTCTTTTTTTTTTCCTTTTCTCGCCCCCTCTTTCGTGGCTTTTCGTCTCCCTTCTTTTGTTGCGTCTTCGGTTTGTTGTTCCTTCCTGGCGTCTTCCTTCGTGTCTTTGCTCTCTTTGCCCCCGTTTTTGTTTTTCCCGCCGCTCCCGCCCTTGCTGCTCCCCCCGTCTCTTCCCCTTGTGTCCCCGCCTCGTCTCCCCCGTTTGCCCGTGCTCCCCCCCTCGGCCCCCCCCTTTCGCCTTCTCCCCGCGGTGCCCTCCCTTCTCCCTCCCTTTTTCTCCTTTCTGTTGTCCCTGTCCCCCTCCCCCCCTCCCCCTTGGGTTTCGCTCTTGTTTCCTTTGTCTCCCTCCCCGTTTTCCTTCTTTGTCCTCCTTTCCTTGGGCTGCCCTGTCCCTTTCTTCTCCTTCCGCCCTCGCCTCGCGCGGTTCCGCCCCCTCCTCCCCCCTCCCGCCTTTTGTCCCCCTCCCCCCTGTTTTTGTCCCCCTCCCCCCCCCCCCTCTCTTCTCTTTTTTGCTCTCCCCCGCCCCCCCCTCCTTGGCCCCCCTGTCTGCTCCTTTCCGGTTTCCCCTTCCCCCCTCCCTTTCCCCCCCCCCCTTCCCCCCTTCTTTTCTGCTTTGTTCCTCTCCCTTCCTCCCCTGTTGTCCCCCTGCCTTTTCTCCTTTGCTTGCTGTCGCTCCTTCTTCCCTGGTGCTGTTCGTTGTCCGGTCTGCTTTCCTCCTTGGGTGTCCCCCCGTCCCCTCCCCTCCTTTTTCTTGCTTTTCTTCTGCTTTCTCCCGTCTTTTCCCTTTGTCGTCCTTTTCCCCTGTCCTGTGGCCCTCCCCCGCCTTTCCTTTTTTCGTCCCGTCCCGCTTGCCTTTTGGCCTTCGTGCGCCCCGCCCTTCGCTCTCCCCCCTGCCTTCCTTTTTCCTTTCTTCTTTTTTCGGCTCTTTTCCCCGCCTGCTTCCCGTCTCGCTCCCTCCCCTCTCCCTCCGCCCCCGTCCCGTCTCCCGGTCCGTTTCTTGCCCCTTTCTCGTCCCGTCTCCCGTTTTCGCCTTCCCTTCCCCCTGCCTCCCCCCTCCTCTTCTGTTTCCCCTTCGGGCCTCCCCCGTGTCCCCCTTCCCTTGCCCCGTCCCCCGTGCTCCTTTTCCTGCTTTCCCCTCCGTGCTTCCCCTTCCCCTCCGGTTCGTCTCCCTTGTCCCCTTTGGGGCCCCGTCGGGGCCCCGGGCGCCCCCCGGGGTTCCCCTCCGGGCCGCCCGGGGTTCCCCGGCGGGGCCGCCGTCCCCTCCGGGGCCCGCGCGCCGGGCCCCGCCCCGCGTTCTTCCCCTTCCCCTCCGGTTCGTCTCCCTTGTCCCCTTTGGGGCCCCGTCGGGGCCCCGGGCGCCCCCCGGGTTCCCCTCCGGGGCCGCCCGGGTTCCCCGGCGGGGCCGCCCTCGTTCCCCTTTGGGGCCCCGGGGCCGCCCTGGGTCCGCCCGGGGGCGCCCCCGGCGCCCCCCCGGGCTCGTCTCCCGTCCCCCTTTGGGGCCGCCCCCTTTCTGTTTCCCTCTTTCCCCTCCCCCCTGTCGTTTCCTCGCCTCTCGTTTCCCCCCGGTCTCCTTTTTTCTTCTCCCCTCCCCGCGTTTCTTGGTTTTGTTCCTTCCCCCGCGCCCTCCGTCGCCCTTTTCTCTTCTCCCCTCCTTTCCTTCTCCCGTCTTTCCTCGTCCGGGTTTTTTCGCGCCGCTTGTTTCCTCCCGTTTCCCCTTCTTCCCCTCTCCCTTTTTCCCGCCGTCCCCTCCCTCGGCTTCCCGCTCTCCTGTTGGTCTTCCTCCCCCGTTGTTTTCGCCCCGTCCTTTTCTCTTCTTCCCTCCTCTCCCCCCCCCCCTTCCTCCCGTTTTCTTTTCTTTCCTTTTGTCGGCGGCCTTCCCCCTTGTTTGGTCCCGTCTCTGTTTTCTTTCCCCCCCGCCCTGCTGTGTCTTCCCTTCCCCCCTCCCCTTCTTTGCCTTTGTTTCGTCCCGGCGGCCCCCCCTCCCCCGTCCCCTTTTTTCCCGCCTTTTTGTTCTTTTTTCCCCGTTCCCCCGGCTCCCCCTCGCTTCCTCCCCCCTCGTTTTCGTTCCCCCCCCCCCTTCCCCCTCTCCTTCCCGCCTGTTCTCGCGCCCCCCCCCCGTTTCCTGCCCCCCCCCTTTTTTTCTTCCTTTCCTGTCTTCCCCCCCCCCTCCCTCGTTGGCCCCGTTTTTCCGCCCTCTTCTGCTCCGCTTGTCCCTCCCCCTTCCGGCTTGGTGTTTTCTCTGGCTCCCCTTGGTCTCTTGTTTGTTGCTCCTCCTTCCCGCGCCGCCTCGTCCCCCCTGTGTTCCCCCTTGCCCGTCTCTCTTTTCGTCTCCGGTTTTGTGGCCTGTTCTTCCCGCCCCCGTTCCCCCCTCTTTCCCCGCCGGCCTCCCGTTGTTCTTCCCTTTCTCCCCTCCCCCGGGCCCTCCTTCCTCCCGTCGTCCGTTCTTCGTGCTTCCCTGTCGGGTCCCCCGTTGTTTTTCTCTGTCGTCTCGCCCCGCCGGGCTTCCCTGTTCCGTCCCCCCGGCCCGTCTCCCCCTTCGCGTCCCCCTCCCCTCTTCTTCTTCCTCTTCTTTCCCTCCCCCGTCCTTCTCCTTCCTTTTGTTTCTCGCCCGGCGTCGTGCTGTCCGCCTTCTTTCGCCCCCCCGCCCCGTTTTGTCTTCGTGTTCCCCCGTTTTTGGTTCTCTTCCCCTTTCTCCCGTCCTTGCGTCGTTTGCCTCCGTCCCCCGTCTCTTCTCCTTTCGTGCTTTCCCCCGTTCTCCTTCCCCCGCCCCTCTCTCCCCCTTCTCCGCGTCCTCCCCCCCCTTTGCTCCTCTTTTCCCCTCCCGTTTGCTTCTCTCTTGTCCCCGCTCGTTCCCCCTTTGTTGCCCCTTCCCGTCGGTCGTTGTCCCTCCCTTGGCTTCTCTTTCCTCTCCCCTGCCGCGCTTCCCTTTTCTCCGCTTTTGCTGGTTCCCTTCCCTTGTCCCTCCCTGTCCCTTTTCCTCGCCCCCTTCCGCCCCCTCCGTGCTTCCCTTGTTTCGCGCCTCCTTCCCGCCTCCCCCTTCCCTCTCCTCTTTCCCCCCTGTTGTTTTGTCTTCGTCCCCCCCCTTCCTTTCTCTCCTCCCCGCCCGGTTTCTTCCCCCCGGCTTCGCTTCTCGTTTTTCCCTCCTCTCTCCCCCTTTCTTCCGCGCCCCTCCCTTCCCGCGCGTTTTCCTGTTTCGCGCTTGCCCTCCCCCTCGTTGCCGTCGGCCTTTCCCTTCTTTCTTTTTTTTTTCCCCTCTTCCCTCTTCTCTCGTTGCTTCCCCCCCTGCCTTTCCCCTTCCCCTCCCCTCCCCCTCCCCCGCTCCTTTTCGTTTTCCGCTTCTGCCTGCTTCTTGCGCCCCCCCCGCCTGTTGTTTCGCTCTCCCGCTCTGGTTCTTTCTCCCGCCTCCCCCCTTCCTCCCCCCCCCCTTGCCTCTCCCTTCCCCGCCTTTTTCTTTCGTTCTTCGGCGCCTGCTCCGGTTTCGTTTCTCTTCCCCCCCTTGGGCCCCCCGCTCGTCTGTCTCGTCGTTGCTCTTTCGCTTTCCTCGGCCTTCCCCTGTCCTTTCGTCCCTCCCCTCTCCCTTCGTTCCCCTTCTCTCCTTCGCTCCTGTGTTGGGCGCTCGGTCCCCTTCCCTCCTTCCCTTGGTGTCGTTTTCCCCCCGGCGCCCTCCTTTTGGCGTTTCCCCCCCCGTTGTCCGCTCCCCCCTCCCTCGCCCCCCCGGTCGGTTGTTCTTTTTGGCTCGTTGCCCTTCCGCCGTTCCGTCTTTTCTCCCCCCGCCCCCCCGCCCCGTCGTTTCGTTGCCTTTCTCTTCCCCCCGGTGCCTGGCTCCTGTCTGTTCTTCTTTCCTTCTCTTCCCTTCGGCCTTCCTTTTCCTGCCGCGCTGTCCCCCTCGGGGCCCCTCTTCCCCCCCCGGGCCTGCGTTCTCTCCTGTTCCCTTTGTTCTTCCCTTCCCCTTTCCGGGCCGCCCCCCCGTCGTCGTCTCGTCGTCCCCTTCTGGGGGCCCTCCTCCGCCTCCCCGCGGCCCCCCCGCGTTTCGCGCGGGGCCGCCTCGCTCCCCCCGGCCCCCTCCCGTTCTGCTTCTGTTCTGCTTCCCCTCGCTTCGTCCTCCCCCCCGCTCCTTTTGTCTCTTCCCCTTCGCCCGCTTGCTCCCCCCCTTTTTCCGTTCTCTTTCTTCCTCCTCTCTTTTCCTTTTTGTCTTTCCTCTCCCCCTTTCCTCTTTTTCTCCTCCCCTTCCCGCGCTGTCCTTTTGTCTTTTTTCTTCCCTTTCTCCCCCTCTTCCTCTCCTCGCCCCCTCCCCTCCGTCCCCTTTTGTCTTTTTCCTCTTTCCCCGTGCTTTTTCTTCCCCCCTCCCCCGTCGCTCGGGTTGCTCCCTCCCTGGTCGCGTCCTCGGCTTTTCCCCGCTCCGTTCTGGGTTCGCGTCCCCGGTCCCCCCTCCCCTGTTTTTTCCCTCCCTTTTTCCCCCCGTTCCCCCTCTCGTCCTCTCCTCTCCCCTTTCCGCTGTTTTGCCGCCCTCCCGCCCTTTTCTTTCCCCTGCTTGCCCTTTCCTGGTTGTCCTTTCCCGCCTGTGTCCCTTGTCCCTGTCCGGGCCCCCTTCCCCCTCCGGGGCCGCCGGCCTCTCGTCTCTTCCCCTCCCGTTGTCGTTTTGTCCCCTCCGTGCGTCGTCCCCTTGTCCCCGTCGGGGCCCGGGTGCTTCCCCCTTCGGGGCCCCGTCGGGGCCGGTGCCGCCCCTCTTGCTTCCCCTCCGGGGCCCCCCTGTCGTCCCCTTTGTTTCTCCCTCCCGGGCGCCGCCCCGGCGGTGCTTCCCCTTCGGGGGCCCGCTGTCTTCCCCGGCGGGGCCCCCCTTTGTTTCTCCCTTGTCCCCTCCGGTTCCCCCCCGGGGCCCCGGGCGCCGCCCCGGCGGGGCCGCCGGGGCCTCCCTTTGTTGTCTTCCCCTCCGGGGCCCCCTGTCTTCCCCTCCGGGGAACCCCTTTGTTTCTCCCTTGTCCCCTACGGTTCCCCCCCGGGGCCCCGGGCGCCGCCCCGGCGGGGCCGGGGCCCCGGCGGGGCCGGGCCCCCCCCGGGGCCCCCGTGTCCCCGGCGGGGCCCGCCGTCCCCCTTGGCGCCCCCCTGGTTGTTTCTCCCCCCTGGGGCCGCCGCGCCGCCGCCGTGTGGGTTTCCCTTCCCGGGTCCTTCCCTTCCCCTTCCGTTTCCTGCCGTGCTGTCCCGGTCGCCCCCCCCTTCCCCCCCCCCGCCTGTCCCTCCCGGGTCCGCTGTTGTCCGTCCCTTTTGGCGCCCTCCGGGGTTCCCCCCCGGGGCCGTGCCGCCGCCGCCCGGGGTTCGCCGTCCCCGGGGGGGCGGGGCCGCCCCGGGCCCGCCCGGGCCCCCCTGGGGCCTCCCTCCCCTCCCGTCCTCCCCTTCCTGCTTTCCTCGTCCTCCCTTTCCTCCCCCTTCCCTGTCCCTCCCCCGTCCCTCGTCGTTTCTCCCTTCTCCCCTTGCCCTCTCCCCTCCCTCTTGTTTCGCCTTGCGTGTGTCTTTTCCTTCTTTTCCGTCTTGTTTTTTTTTTCTCCCCCTGTTCTTCTCTCTCCCTCCTCTCTGCTGTTTTTTCCCCCCTCCCCCGGGTCGCTGCCCGCGTGGTTCCTGGGGGCGGCTTGTCCCTCCGTTGCCTTCGTCTGCGTTGGTTCGCCTCCGCCTCGCCCCCCTTTTTTCTCCTTTTCCCTCCTCCGCTCCCCCCCGCCGTTCGTCTGCTTTTCTTCCCTTTTTGTTCCCCGTTCGCTTCCCTTCCCCTTCTCTTGCCCGTGTCTTTCCTTTGCCCCGTTCTCTTCCCTCCCCCGCCTCTTCGCCTCTTGTTCCTGCTTTTGGCCTCCCTCCCTCCCCTGCCCCGGCCCTGCTTGGGTTCCTCCGGCCTTTTCCTCCCTTGGGCTTCCCTCGCTTTTTCTTCCCTTTCGTTCTCCCGTGCCCTGCCTCCGGTCTTCTCCCCCCCGTTTCCTGGTCCGCGCCTCGTTTCCCGCGTCGCTTCCCCTTCCCCCTCCTCTCCTTCTTCCTCCTCCCGCTTGCCCTTTCGTTTGTTTCCCTTCCCGCCCCCCCTGTCCCCGTTTTCCTCCCCCTCGTTCCCCCTTCCCTTCCCCCGTTTTTCCCCCCCCCTTTTGGGTTTTCCTTCTCGTTCTCTTCTCTCGCTCCTCCCCTTCGGGCCCGGCTCGCTCCTTCCCCTTCCCTCCCTTCCCTTCCCCCCCTCCCCTCGCCTTCCCCCCGTTCCCTTCTCCGTTCCCGCCGCGTGCTGCTCCTCCCCCCCCCCCCGCGGCCCTGCTGCCCCCCCTCCCCCTCGGCTCCCCCGTGTCCGCGCTCCTTCCCGCTTCCTCCTCCCTCCCCCTTTTTTTCTCCCCCCTCCCCCGTCCCCCTCTTCCCTCCTCCCCTTCGTCCCCCCCCTCCCCCGCGCCTGTCCCTTCGTTTTTTTGTTCCCTTCGGTTGTCCCTTTTCCCTCGTCTTTTTCTCTCTTTCTTTTTCCCTCCGTCTTTCTCCTTCGTCGTCGTTTCTTCCCCTCCGCGGCCCCCCTCTTCCCCGCTGGGGCCGCGTTCCCTTCCCCCCTGGGGCCCCGGCCCCCCCCGGGGCCTTCCCCTTCCCGCCTCCTTTCCTCCCCCGCTCCGCCGTCCCCCCCGGGGCCGTCCTCGGGCCCCGTCGTTCCCCCCGGCGCCGCCCCCCTTCGGGGCCCCCGCCCGTCCCCGCGTTCCCCGCCTCCCCCGTTCCTTCTCGTCCCTCTGTTCCCTGCCCGGGCCCCCCCCCCTCCCCGGTGTCCGTTTGTTGTCCTTGGGGGTGTCTCTTTGCCCCGCGTCGCCCTTCCCCTTTCCCCTCTTTGTTCCTTCGCTCCCCCTTTGCGCTTTCTTCTTTCCCCCTCCGGTTTGCTGTCCTTCTCTCCCCCTTGCCTTCGTCCTCTTGCCTGCGCTGCGGTCCCCCTCCCGGGCCGCCCTTGTCCCCGCGTTTTTCTTGTTCCGCCCTCTTGCTTCTCCCCTCGTGCTCCCTTCCGCCCGTCGTTTCCCTTCGGTTCCCCCCCCGGGGCCCCCGTTGTCCCCTTTGGGGCCCCGCCGGGCCCCTCCTTCGCTTTCTCCCTTTTTTTTCGTCCTTTTCCCCCTTGGTCCCGTGCTTTCGCCCGTTTCTCCGCCCCCTTCGCTTCTCCTTTTTCTTTCCCCCCTTCTGCTTTTTCTCCCTTTCCTTTTGCTGCTTCCCCGTTTCTTTCGCTTCCTCTGGCTTCCTCTTTTCCGCTGCCCCTGCTTCCTTTGCTCCCCTTGTTCCTTGCTTTTGTTTTCCTCCCGCCCCCCCCCCCTGCTCGCCTCCGCCTTCCCCTCCTCTTTTGCCCCTGCTGCTTGCCCCCCCCGCCTCCGCCTCGCCCCCCCTCTCCCCCTGTCCTCCTCGGTGCGTGGTTTTTTCCCCCCCCCCTTTCCCCTGTTTCTGTTGGTCCCTCCTTTCCTCCGCTTGCCCCTTCCCCCCGGTTTTTCTGGTGTTCCCTCGCCCTTTGTCCCCTCCTCTCCCTCCCCCCCCTCTTCGCCCTTCCCTTTTTTCTCGCCCTCTTTTCTCTCTTTTCTCCTTTCCCCTCGTCTTTCCCCTTGGTGTTCCCCTTCGGGCCGTTCGTCCCCTGTTCCTCCCTCGGGTCTGCCTCGTCTTTCTCTCTCTCCCTCTCGGCTTGTCCTCTTCGGCGCCCGGCCGCCTCTCGTTCCCGCTCCCGCCCCCCCGTCCTTTTCCCCCCCCCCTTCTCTCGTCCCTTTTCCCCTCGCTTTCTCCCTTTCTCTCTTTCCCCCCGTCCCTCGCCTTCCGCTCCCGCGTCTGCGCCTTTCCTTCCCCCGCTTTTTCCCCTTCGCTGTGTCCTTCTGTTCCCCCTCTTTTTCCTCTCTTTCCCCCCGTTCCTTCTCGTTTTGGCTTCTTCTTCTTTGCGCCTTGCTTTTTTCTCTTTTTTCTCGCTGCTTTGCGCTTTTTCCCCCTCTCTTCGTGCCTTTGGTTCCCCCGCTTTCTCCCCCCTTTTTCCCTCTCCCCCTTTTCCTCGCTTTCTCCCTCCCTTTTTCTCTCCTTTTTCTTTTCTGCCCTCTCCTTTGGTTTTCCTCGCCCTTTCCTTCCTTTTCTTTTCCCCCTTCCTTTCCCTCGTCTCCCCCCGTTCCTCGTTGCGTTTGTCCCTCCGCGCCCTTTTTTTCCCCTCTTGCCCCGCTTCCCCCTCCCCCCCCCCCCCGCCCCGCGCGTTCTCCCTCCCTGTTCTCCCTTCCCCCCCCTCCCTCTCGGGTCTTTGTTCTTGCCGCCCCTTTTTCCCGCCTCCCCCTCTCTTCGCTCCCCGTTTTCCGCTCCGCCTTCCCTCCCCCCGTCCCCCTCGCTTTTTCCCGGGTCCTTCCCCTTCTTCCCTCCCCGGGCCCCCCTTCCGGTTTCTGGCTCCTCCCGCCTCGTTTTTGTTGGTCCTCTTGTTTGTTCCCCCGCGGGGCTCGGCCCCCCGCGTCCCCCCCCCCGTTGTCCCTCCCTTCTTTCCCCGTCGGGGGCCCGGCCCCCGTTCTCCCCTTCGTTTGGCCGTCTCCTTCGGGCCCCGGCGGCTCTTGCCCTGCCTCCCCCGTTCCCTCCCGCGTCCGTTTGCTGCCCTTCCCCTGGCCTCTCCCCCCGCCTCCTTGCTCGCTTCTTCCCCCTCTTTTTGTTCTCCGTTTTTTTTCCTCCCCTCCTCCCTTCCTCGCCTTCCTCCTCCCTTGCGGTTTTTTCGCCTCCCTGGCCTTCTTCCTCGCTCTTTTCTGCCGTTCTTCTTTTTTTCTCCTCGCCTCCCCTGTTTTTTTCTCTGCCTCTCCCCTTTCCCTTTTTCCTTTTGTTCCCCTCGGTTGCCCTGCCCGTTTTTCCCCCGCTTCCCTCCTCCCTCTTCCTGCCTTTGCTTTCGCCCGCTCCCCTCTCCGTCCTCCCCGCGGCCCCCTTTGCCTGGCCCCTGCCCGCCGCCGTGGTTTCCCTTCCCCTCTCGGTGTTCCCTTCTCTCCCGCTTTTTCCCCCCCTTCCCCCGGCTTTTTTTTTGTCCTCTCTCCCCTTTCTTTTCCCGCCTTCTCCCCTCTTCGCTCCGCTCCTGCTTTTTTCCCCCGTTTTCCCCCCCGGTTCCCTCCCCTCTGTCTCGCTCTGCTTTTCTCCCCGGCTCTGGTCCTCGCGTTCGTTTTTTCTTCCTTGGCCGCCGTGGCCTTTTTCCCCCGCCCGCCTCCTTCTCCTTTCTCCCTTTCCCCTTCCCTTTTCCCCTCTCGCTGCCCTCTCTCCTCCCCCCCCGCCCTTTTCTCCCCCCGCCCCCGCCCCGCGTCCCCGTCGTTCGTCTCCCTTGTCCCCTTTGGGGCCCCGTCGGGGCCCCGGGCGCCCCCGCGGGCCCGCCCCCGTCTTTTCCTCTTTCTGGTCCCCGTTCCTTTCTTCTCTCCTCCCCCGCCCCCCGCTCTCCTTCCTTGTTCGGGCTCCGCTTCTTGCTCCCCCCCCTGTTCCTCTCCTTTTTGTCCCTTTTTTGTGTCGCCCTCTTTTCCTTCTTTCCTTCTCCCCCCGCTCCTCCCCCCTTCCCTTTTTCCCCCCTCGCTTTGCCCCCCCGGGTCCCCGCCCTTGCTGCGCCCTTTCCCGTCCTCCCTGCCGTGCTCCCCCCCCTCTCTCCCCTCCCCTTTCGGTCTCCCCGTCCTCCTCCCCCGCTTCTGCCGCCGTCCTGCCGCCCTCTTCCGCGGTCCTTGTTGTCCTTTTCTGTGTCCCCTCCGTTTTTCTTTTCCCCCCGCCGTCTGTTTCCTTTGTTCTTTTCCCGTTGCTCGTTTTCTCGCGTCTTTCCTTCCTCCTTTTTGCCGTTTTCCTTCCCGTTGCCTCCTGCTTTTTTTCGCCCTTTTTTCCTTTTTTGTCCCCCGTTTTTTTCTCTTTTCTTCTCGTTTTTCCTTCCCCCCTCTGTCCTCCTCCCCGCCCGCCGCTTGTTTCTTTCTTCCGTCCCCCTGTCCCGGTGTCCCTCCTCTCGTCCCCTCCCCGCTTTTTTCTTCGCCCCCTTTCGTCTCCGCTTCTTTGCTCTTTCCCCTCCCGCCCCCCTCCCCTGCCGGCCCTTGTTCCCTCCCGTTCTCTTTTTTCCGTGCCCCGTCCGCTTTGCGTCCCTTCTTGCTTCTCCTCTCCCCCCTGCTCCGCTTTCTCTCTTTTTCTCCTCGTCGCCTCCCCGCTCTTGTCCCCGGGGGCCGCCTTCCTCCCCTCCGGTCTCCCTCTGTCGCGTTTCTCCCCCTCCCCCGTTGTTTCTCCCTCTGCCGGCGCCGGTTTTTGGCCCTGTTTTCCCGTCCTCCTCCCGTTGCTCTCCTCGTCTCCCGCTTGTTTTCCTTTCGCGCCTCTTTTTTCCCTTGGCCGCTTGTCGGCCCGCCCTTCGTCTCCCCCGCCCCCCTCGCTTTTCCCCTCCGTTCCCTGCCGGGGCCCCCCCTCGTGTTCCCCGTTTTCCTTTGTCCTTTCCCTTCCCTCCCGTCCCCTTTTCGCTTCGTCTCTTTTTTGTCTGCTTCCGTTTCCCCTTTCTTGTCCCCTTTGGTTCGCTTGCCTGCTTCTTGTCCCTTCCCGGGCCTCCCCCTTTTCCCTTCCCGGGCCCCCTGCGGTCCCCCCTCCGGGGGCCGCCCCCTTTCCCCTCCGGTTCCCCCCCGGGGCCGCCCCCCCCGTTCTTCCCCTTTCCCCCCGGTTCCCCCCGGGGCCGCCCCCCCCGTTCTTCCCCTTCCCCTCCGGTTCGTCTCCCTTGTCCCCTTTGGGGCCCCGTCGGGGCCCCGGGCGCCCCCCGGGGCCGCCCCCGGGCCCCGCCCCCGGGCCCCGCGGCGGGGCCGCTTTGTGGGGGCCCTTTGCCTGCCTTGCCCGGGCCCCCTCCCTGTCGTCTCCTCCCTCCCCCTTTTCTTGTTCCGCCGCCGCTGTTTTTCCCTCTCCCCTCCGTCCCCCGCCGTTGGCCTCCTCCTCCCTCCTGCTGTTGCTGTTCCTCCGTCCCTCTTTCCTTCCCTCTTCTTCTCTTTTCTCCCCTTCTCCCCTTTTCCCCTCCCTTTCCTTCCCCCCCCGCCTCCTCCCTCCTCCGTCGCCCGCCTTTCGCCGCCGGGCCCCTCCGCTTTCCCGCGCTTCCCCTTGCCGGTCCCCGCGCGCCCGCGTCTCTTCCTCCTCCCTTTCCCCTGCGGCGTTTTCCTTTCCCCGCTTCCCCGTCGGGGCCGCCCTGGCCCGTCCTCCCCTCTTCCCCCCTGCCCCCGCCTCCGTTTTCCTCCGCTCTCCCTGGTTCCCGCCCCGCTCCTCGGCCCCCCGCCCCTCCGCTTGTCGCTCCCGCTTCTGCCGTTTCCCGCGCGTTTTCCCCCGTGCCCCCCCGTTTGTTCCCTCCTGTCCCCCCCCCCCTCTCTTGTCCTTTCCCTTTCTCCGCTCCCCCCTCCCGTTTGTCTGTCTTCTTCTGTTCTCGGCCCCGCTTCCGTTCGGGTCTCCGCTTTCCCCCTCTCCCTTCCTCCGTCCTTTCTTGGCTTTGTGTCCTCTTCTTTTCCCCGTCGGTTTCTTTTGCCGCCGCCCCGCCCCCCCCCCCGGCGTGCCTTTTCTCTCTGTTGTTCGTTTCCCTCCGGGGTTCGTTTTTCCGCGTCTGCTTTGGTTCTCCCCTCCGGCGCCCCTGTTCTTTTCCCGGGCCCGGGCCGCCGCCCTCCGGGCCCCCGGGGTTCCCCCCCCCCCCCCCCCCCGCCGGGGGCTTCCCCGTGTCCCCTCTTCGTTCCGGTCCTTTGCCCTTGCCTGCCTCCGGTTTTGTTCCCCCCCCGTGCTCCCCGCTGTGTCTTCCCGTTCTCCCCCCCCCTTTCCCTTCTCGCGTCCTTTTCTTGGCTTCTCTTCTTCCCCCGCGCCCCGCGCCCTCCCCCCCTTGTTCTTTTGTTCTCCTTTCTTTCCGTTCCCTCGTCGGGGCCCCGTTTCCCCCCTTCCGTCGGTTCCGTCCTTCGTCCCGCCCCCGCGTTTCCTCCCCCTCCTTTTGGCGCTTCGCCCCTCCCGTCGTTCCTGTGTTTCTCTTCCTCCTTCTGTTCCTGTTGTGCCGCTTTTCTTCTTCCCCCCTTGTTCCGCTCGCGCCTTCGTCCCCTCGGCTCCTCTCTCTCGCCTCTGTTTGCCTTCCCCCTCGCCTTCCCCCTTCTCCCTTTTTCTTTCTTGTCCCTCCTGTGCCGGTTTCCCTCTTCGGTTTGCTCCTCCCCCTTCCTCCTCTTCTTCCCCTCCCCTTTTTCTCCTTCCTGGCCCCTCCGTCCGTCCCCCCGGGGCCGCCCGTCTCCCTTTCTCTTTGTCCCCGCGTCCCCGTCCTCTTGCCCTTGGTTTCCTCGTTCCTCCCCTTTGTCCCGTCCCCCCCCTCTCTTTCCTCTCGCGTTTCTGCTCCCCCCCTTCCTGGTGGTCCCTTCCCCGTCTCCCCCCCCCGGCGCCCCCCCTCCCCGCCGCGGCCCGCCGGCTCCCCCCCCCCGTTCGGTCCCCTCGTTCCCCTCTTTGTTCCTCTTGCCTTCCCCTTCGCCCCTTCCCCCCCCCGTCTCGTTCTCCCCCTCTCCCCCGCCTGCCCTTTGTTTGCTCCCGCCCTCCCCCCCCTCCCTCTCCTCCCTTTTTGCTGTTCCCCGTGTTGGTGTTCCCTTCGCCCGTCCTTTCGCCTCCCTTTGCGTCCTCCCCTCTTGTGTTTCGCTCGTTCCCTCCGCCGTTCCGCGTTTGCCCGGTTCCCCTCCCCCCCCGCTTTCCGTTTTTGCTTCCTCCCCTCCCCCCTTGTTCCCCTTTGTTGCGCGCGTTGTCCTCTCGCCCCCCTCCGCCCTCTCCCCCTTTTGTTCTCCTTGTCGTTCCTGGGTCCCTGTCCCCCTCCCCGTGTTTCGCCTGTGTTGGTGCGTCCCCTTTCTGCCCCGCCGGTTCCCTGTCCTGCCCCCCTTCCCCCCGTGTTGCCCCTCCCTTGCCCCGGTTTCCCCTCCCCTGGCGTTGTTCTTCCGCTTTCTTGCCCTTCCCGCGTCGCGGCCTCCGGCCTTTCGTTTCCGGTCCCCCTGCGTTGTCCCTTCCTCGCGGCCGTTCGCCCTCCCTCGCCTTGCCCTCTTCCCCCCCCTCCTCCTCCGTCCTTCTTTTTCCTCCCCCTCCCCTCCCCCCTCGTCGCTCCGTTGTCGCTCGTTCACCCTCCCTCCCCCCGCCTTTCCCCTTCCTCCCCCCCCCCTCCTCCCCGCCCTCCGCTCCGCCCTGCCCCTCCTCCGCTTTTGTTTTCCGTCCCCCCCTTCGGCGTTGCCCCTCCCCCCGGTCCTCCTCCTCCTCCTGCCCCGCCCCGCCCCTTCCCGCCCGTCGGGCTCCTTGCCGCCTTGCTGTCCTCTTTTTCCCCCCTTTCCCCTGTCCGCTTGTGTCCTTTGTCTTGGGGCTTCCTTTCGGCCTTTCCTTTCTGGGCCCCTCCCGTGCGCCCCCTTCGTCTTTCCCCTTTCTTGTTGTCTCGTCCCTTTTGTTTCTCCCTCCCGGGCGCCGCCCCGTCGTTCGCTCCTTCGGGGTTCCCTCCCCGGCCCCCGGCGGGGGCCGCCGCCCCGCCCGGGCCCCCTTTCCCTTCCGGGCCCGCCGCCCCCGGGCCCCCCGTTGTCTGTCTCCTTGGTTCGTTTTGGCGTTTCGCTCTTTCCCCTTTTCCGGCCCCCCCCCGCGCCCCGCCTCCCCCCGCTCTCGCCGCCCCTCCCCGCCTGCCCCTGTTTTTTCCCCCTTCGTTCCCTGCCTCTCCCTCGTCGTTGTTTGTCGCTTCCTTTCCTCCCCCCTTCTCTTCGCCTCTCTTGACACTGGCTTTCTTGTTCCTTTTAGTTCTTCCCAGTAGGGTACTTCCTTTAAAGTTCGTGTTCCCTTTAGGCCCCCTCGCCGGGGCCCCCCTTCCCTGCTGGGGCCTTTGCGGGCCCGTTCTTCTTTCCCTTTGTTTTCGCGTCGTTCTTCTTTTCCGGGGCCTGCCGGGGCCCCCCCCGCCCTCGCGTTTCCCTGTCTCCTTCTTCCCCCCGTCTCCGGTCCTCCCCCCCGTGGCCCGCTGCCTCCTCCCCTGGCCTTCCCCGGGGGTTTCTTCCCCCCCCCGTGGCTTGTTCCTTTTCTTTCCCCCCCGCGGCCCGCCCCCTCCCCTCCGTCCCCCCGCCGTTTCCCTCCCCCCTCGCCCCCCCCTTCCCCCCGCCCCCGCCCCGGCTTTGTGGTCCCTCGCCTCGTTGGTTTTGGCCCCGCCGCGCCTCCGCGTTTCGTCCCGTCGCGGTTCCTCCTTTTCCCCGCGTCCCCCCCGTTTTTTCTTCCTTTCCCGTCCCCCCCTTCCCCCGCTTTTCTCCTCTTCCCTCTCCTTTCCTCTCCCCTCCGCGCTGCCCCCCTGTGCCCCCGCTTCCTCCCCTCGCCTTTTCCCCCTCGCCTTTCCCGTTCTTCCCCTCTGTCCTTTCGCGTCTCCCCTCCCCCCTTTCCTTTGCCCTTCCTTCTTGTTCTGCGCTCCCTTTCCTTTTCTCCGTCGCTTTTTTCTGCCTCCCCTCTCCCTGTCGCCCTTCCTGTTTTGTTGCTGTTGTTCCGTTCCCCTCTCCCGTTCCGTTTGCCTGCTCCCGCCCCTGGTGCTCTCTTCCCCGCCCTTGCGCTTTTCGTTTTCCCTCCCGCGCCCGCTGGGGGCCCCCGTCCTTTTTTCCCCCGCGCCGCCCCTCCCCCCTTTGTTTTGTCGCCTCTTTGTCTTCGCCTTGCTTCCTCTCCCGCCCCCTCCTCCCCCTTCTCCCTTCTCTTTCCCTCCGGCCCTCCGTCCTTCCCCCCGGGGGGGGGGGGGGGGGGCCCCGTGCCTTCCCCTTCCTCTCTTTCCCCCCGTCCTCCCCTCCGCGCTCTGTCTCTCCCCCTCCTTTCTTTTCTCCCCCCTCGTTTTCCCTGCTCCCCTCTCGCCCTTCTTTTCTTCCCCTCGTTTGTTCTTTTTTCGCGTGGCGCCTTCCCGGTCCTTTCCCTTGTGTTCGTTGTCCCCTCTTTTTGGGCCTCCCCCGTCCCTTGCGCTGTCGTTTTCGTCGTGGCCGCGTTTTGCTCTGTGCGTTCGTTCCCCGGCGCCCCCCGCTCCCTCCCCTCCCCTTCTCTTCTCTCCCCCCCCCCCCCTCCTTCTCCTTTCGCCCTCTCCCCGCTTTCGCCCCGGTCCTGTCCGCCTGTCTGTCTCCTCCGCCTGTGCGTCGCTCCGTCTTGTTGTGCCCTCTTCCCGGTGTCCGCCTCCTGTGTTTCCCCCCCGGGGCCTCTCTCCCCCCTCCCTCCTCGCTCTTCTCCTTTTCCCTTCCCCTCCCTCCCCTCGCCTCCCCCCCCCCTCCGTCTCTTCCGGGGCCCCTCCCCTTCCGCCCCTTCGCGTTCGCCTTCCCCCTCCGGGCCTTCGCCCCTTTTGCCTTCCTTCCTTTTGGGCCCCCCCCTCCTCCCCTCCTCCGTCTGTTGGCCCTCCCTTCCGCGCTTTCCGCCCGTCGTTTCTTTCCCCTCCTCGTCCCTCTTTTTGCCCCTCCTTTTGCCTCTCGCCCCTCCCCCGGCCCCCCTTCCCTCTCCGCCCCCTCCTTCCCCCTCCCGCCTTCGTTTTCTTCTCCGCCTCCCTCCGCTTTCTCCCTGCCTGCTCCGTCGCTTCGCCTCGTTCCCCCGCCCCCGTGCTTTTTCCTGTTTCCCCCTCCCCGGTCCCCGCGTCGCTTTCGGTTTTCTGCGTCCCCCTCCCCCTTTCCTTTCCCCCGCCCCCCGTGCGCCTCCCTTTCCTGGCCTTCCCCCCCCCGCCTCTCCCCGTGTTTTTCCCCCTTGTCCCTTCTTCCCCTCCGGGGCCGTCCTCTCGTCCCTGTGTCCTCCCGTCCCCCCCGGGGCCCGTCTCCCCCTCGTTCCCCTTTGGGGCCTTTCTTTTCCTCCTTTCCCCCCGGGGCCCCGGGGCTGCCGCGGGGCGTGCCGGGCCTGGGGCCCGCCCGCCCCCCTTCCCCCCGCTCCCTTGGCCCCTCCCTCCCTCCTCGCCCCGGTTCCTCCGGCCCCTCCTTTTCCGTCTTCTTGCCCCTCTCTGTCCCCCTCCCTTCCCTCGTTGTCCCTTTTCGGCCCCCGGCTTCCTTTCGGGCGCCCCCTTCTCCTTCGCCCGCCTCTCTCTTCTCGCTGTTTTCTGTCCCCGTCTTTCCGCTTCCCGCGCTCCCGCTGTCCGCTTCTGTTTTCCCTTTCTTCTCCTCGCTTTTTTGCTCCCCCGCCTCCCCGCCCCCCCCCTTTCCCGCCCTCGCCTTTTCTTCTCCGGGGCCTGTTCTCTCCTCCGTCCTTCTTCCCCCCTCGTTCCTCCCCTTCCCCCTTTTGTTTTGCGTTCTTTTTTTCTTTTCCCCCCCTCTCCGGCCGCGTTTCCTTCCTCCTCGTCTCCCTCCCGCCCCCTCTGTTCCCCTCGCTCGTTTTCTTCTCTCTTGTTTTGCCCTTCTCCTTTTCTCCTCTTTTCCCGCCCTTCTTCTCCTCCCTTCTCTTTTTGTCCGCCCGCTCGCCCCCCGTCGCTTTTTGCGTTTGTTCCCCTCCCCCCCTCCCCTTTTTTTCCTCTCGGCCCCCTCCTTGCGCGCGTCTTCGCTGCTTTCCCCTCTCCCCTTTTCTTTTTTCTTTTCCTCCCCCTCTCCCTGGGGCGGCCGGCTTCGCCCCTGCGCCTGGCGGTCCCCCCCCCGCCGCCTTCCCCCTTGGCGCCGCCCCCTTTCGTTCCCCTTCCCCCTCGTTCTCTCTTTTTTCTTTCTTTTTGTCCCTCTTCGTTTCCTCTTTTCCCTTTGCCCCCCTCCTTTTTCCCTTTCCCCGTGCCTTTCTCCGCTGTTTCCGGTTGTTCCTTCCCTCCCCCCTCCCCCCTGCTGCCCCCGCCTGCCCTCCTCGTGTCCCGCCTCTCCCGCCGCCCCCTGTCTTCTTCCTTTCGGCTCCGCCCCCCGTTGTCGTTTTTTCCCTTTGGGGCCTCCGTGTTGTTTCTTGTGTTCGCGTTTTCCTCGTCGTTTCCTTCTCCTGGCCTTGCCTTCTTGTCCTCTCTGGGTTTCTCTTCCGGGGGCCGCTTTTCTTCTTGCCCCGCCCCCCCCGGCGCCGCCGTCCCTTGTGTTCTCCCTTCCCTTCCGGTTCGTCTCCCTTGTCCCCTTTGGGGCCCCGTCGGGGCCCCGGGCGCCCCCCGGGGTTCCCCTCCGGGGCCGCCCGGGGTTCCCCGGCGGGGCCGCCCCGCGCGTGCCGGGCCCCGGGGGCCCTGCCCGCGCCCCGGGCCGCGCTGTTCCTTTTTCTAATTTTTTCCCTTTGTCCCCGTCGGGGCCGGGCGGGCCCCCTGCGCTTCCCCTTCCGGGGCGCCCGCTTTCCCCTGCGGGGCCCCGTTTGTCCCCTCCGGGTCCGCCCCCGGGGCCGCCCGTCGTTTGCCTCCTTTGTCTCTCCTGCCTTTCTCCCGTATGTTCCCCCCCCGGGCCGTGTTCCCCTTCCCTTTCGTTCCCCGCTCCGGGGCCCCCGTGTCCCCGCCGGGGCCCGCTGTTCCCCTCCGGGGCCGCCGCTCTTGCTTCCCCTCCGGGCCCCCCTGTCTTCCCGGCGGGGCCCCCTTTGTTTCTCCCTTGTCCCCTCCGGTTCCCCCCGGGGCCCCGGGCGCCGCCCCGGCGGGCCGGGGCCCCGGCGGGGCCCGGGTGCTTCCCCCTTCGGGGGCCCGCCCTGGTCCCTGTCCGGGCCCCGGGTGGTTCCCTGTCCGCGCCCCGCCGTCCCCCCTGTTCCCTCCCGCCCTGCCGGGCGTGGGGCTGCGCCGCCGCCCGCCTCCCCTCCGGGCCCCCGGGTCCGCCCTTTTCTCCCTCCCCCCCGGGGGCCCCGTCGTGCGCTCCTTCCCCGCTCGGGCCGCCCCGCCCTCCCCCTGCGGGTTCCCCCCCGGGTCCCCCCCCGGCGGGGCCCCCCCCGGGGGGCCCGTGCCGTTTCCTCTCGGGCCCCCCGCCCTTGTTCCCCCCCCCCCCCCCCCCCTGTTTTTCTTTCCCTCCGCTTGTTCCTTCCGGGGCCCCGCTGCGTCCCTTCCCGCGCCCCCCCCGGCCCCCGCCGGGGCCCTGCCCCCGCCTCCTTGCCTCCCGTCTCTTTTGGGCCCCCGTCCCCTCCCTTTCCCTTCGCGCCGTGCCCCCCGTCGTCTCCCGCCTTTCCCTCCCGCGTCCTGCCCCCTCGTTCGTGGTTTCTCCTTCGTCTCCGCTCCTTGTTTCCTTCTTTGTCCTTTCTCGTTCCCCCTCCGGGGCCCCCCCCGTCGTTTCCCTTCCGGGTCCTGCCCGCCCGTGCGCCTCCCCTTTCGTTGTGGTTTTGTCGCTCTGCCCGCTGTTCTCTTTTCCCCCCGGCCGCGCGTTTTTCTCCTGCTCTCTTGCGCCCCCGCCTTTCCCCCGCGGGCCTCCTTTGCGGTCCTTTCTTCTTTCCTTTCCCTTCCCTTGCGCCTTGCTCCCTCGCCCGTCCCCGCTGGCCTTCCCTTCCCTCTCCTCCTCTTTTCTTTTCCCCCTTTTCCCCCCTCTTTTTTCTTCTCTCCCGCTGCTTGCCTTCCCCCCCGCGTTGTTTGTTGGCCCCTTGCTGCTGCTCCCCCCCTTTCCCCTTCTCGTGCCGCTCGTGTCCTCCCTCCCCCCCTCGGTTCCTCTTTGCTCGGTTCCCTCGCCCCCGTCGTTTGCTTTTCGGCCTTCCCTTTCTCCCCGCTTGCTGTTTTCCCTCCCCCTCTCTTTCTCTTTTCCCCCCCTCTCTCTCCCCCCTTTCCCCCGGCCCTCCCCCCCTCGGCCCCTCCCCCTTCTTTGCTCCTCCTTGTTCTCCTCCTTTTGTTTCCCCCTTTGCTTGGTTTTTCCCGCTTTCCGCGTCTTCTCCCTCCTTTTCCGTTGTCCCCTCCGGGGCCGTCCCCTCGTTTGTTTTGTTTTCTTTTTTTGCGCTGGCTGTTTCCCTGCCCGGGTTTGCTTCTTCTTTTCTCCCTCTCCCCCTCTGTTTCTCTTTTGTCCCCTCCCTGCCCCTCCGTTCGTTTCGCTGCCTTTGGCTTTCTTCTCCGCCCTTTTGCTGTCCTTTGTTTCCCCCTTCTCTCCCCTGTTTCTCCGCCCTCCTCCCCCCTTGCGCCCGCTCCCCCCGTCCCCTCCCCTCTCCGCTCCTTTGTTGGCTTTTCTCCCCCTTTGTTTCCCCGCCCCCTGTCCCGCTCCCGCTCCTCTCCTGGTTTGCTTTTGTTTCTTCTTCCCCCTCCCTTTGCTTTTGCTTTTTGTTTTCCTGCCCTTTCCGTCCCCTGTCCCTTTTGTGCCTCTGTTCTCTTTGTTTTTTTTGCCCTTTCTCCCCTGTTTTTCCGTCCTCCCTCCGCGCTTTTGCCCCCCTCTTTTCCCCCTCCCCCCGTTCCTCCCTTTGTCCCCTTCTCTCTCCCTCCCCGCCCCCGTTTCGTTGTTCGCGCTTCCCCCCGTTGTTCCCCTTTCGGCCTCCCTTGGCCCCTCTCCCCTGTTTTTCCTTGTTGCTCTGTTCCCGTCCTCCCCGCTGTTTTCTCCCGTCTCCCCTCTCCGTGCGCCGCCTGCCTTCTCCTCCGTGGCGCCCTCCCCCGCGGTTGTCCTCCTCTTCCTGTCCTTTTTTGTTTCTTCCTCTGCCTTCGTTGCCCCGCTTTTTTCCGCCCTTGCCCCCTTTCTGCTGTTTTCTTTTGTTTTTTCTCTTCCCGTCCCCCTCCCGTCTTTTGCCCGTTCTTCCCCTTTTTCCTTGGGTCTTCCTTCTCCCTGTCCCCTTTGGGCCCCCTCGCTCTCCCCTCCTTTTTTGTCCGCTTCCCCCTCTTTTTCCTCGGTTTCTCCCCCCTCCCGCTCCTTTTTTTCTCTTCCGCCTTCCTTCTCTTCCCTCCCCCTTGTTGTCTCCCCCCTTTGCGTTGTTTCTTTCTTTTCTGTTTTGCTCCCTCTCCTTGTTTTCTGTCCTTCCCCCCCCCCTTTCTTGCTGCCCCTGTCTCCCTGTTGTTGTCTTCCTCGGTTTCCCCCCTCCCCCCCGCCTTTCTGCTCTGGTCCCCCTCCCCCGGTTTCTTGCCCTGGCGCGGTCTTCCCTTCCCTTGCTCCCTGTTGCTTCCCTCCGCGGCCGTCTTTCTTCCGGGGCCCGGGCCGCCCCCGCTTTCTTTTGCGCTTTCTCCCTTGTCTCCTCCGCCTGTTTTTTCTCCTCCCCCCTTCTTTCTCTCGTTGCGGTCTTCCGTCCTCCCTTTTCTTTTTCTCCTCTGTCCCCTTTTTCCCCCCTCCTTTCTCGCCTCCCGGTTTTCCTTTTCCCCCCTTGCTCTTTCCCTGTCGTTTTTGGCCTTCTCCCCCCTTTGTCCTTCTCCCTCCCGCGTCTCTTGTCCGCTCTCCCTTTTGTCCCCCCCCCCTTCCTTTTTGCGGCTCCGTTCTCGCTTTTTGCCTTTCCCCCCTTTTGTTCCCCCCTCCTTTGCTTGCTGTCTTCCCCCCTGTCTTTCCTTTTCCCCCGCCCCCCCTCTTTTCTTTTTTGTGCCCCTCTTTTTTTCTTTCCCCTTCCTCCCTTTTCCCTTCCCTTTTGCCGTCTCCGGCCTCCCCCCCTCTGTTTCGCTTGTGTCGTTCCTCCCTTCTTTTCTTTTTGTTCCTTCCCGTTTGTTGCTTTTTTTTGGGTTTCGTCTCCCCTCCCTCCGGCGCCGGGCCCCGGGGCCCTCCCCGGGCCCCGCGCTTCTGTCTTTGTCTTTCCTTTTCCCGCCGTCTCCGGTCCCCCCCTTTTTCTCGTCTCCTCTTTCGTCTTTTTTTTCCTTGCTTTCTCTTCCCTTGTTCCGGCCCCCGGCCTTGTGCCCGCCCTCTGTCCGCCGTTCCCCTCTTCGTCCTCTCCTCCTTTCGTTGTCTCCTCCGCGCCCGCCCCTTCTCCCCCCCCCGTGTTGTTTTCCGCTCCTCCCGCTCTTCCCCGCCTCCCTCCCCTTCTGTTTTCCCCCTTTCTTTTTTCCCTTCCCGTCCTCCGCTTTCTTCCCTCGGTTTTCTTTCTTGCCTTGCGCTCTTGTTCGCCCTTTTCGCTTCTTCTTCCTCTCTGCTTGTCCTCCTTTCTTTCCCTCGGCTTGTCCCTCCCTTCCTTTCTTTTTCTGTCCCTTCTCTGTCTTCCCTCCCCTTTTCGCCTTCTTGCTTCCCCCCTTTTCGCTTGCCTTCCCGCTGTTTGTCCCTTGTGTTTCCCCTCTGGGGCCTGCGCCCCCGCCTTCTCCCCTCTCTTCCCTGTTGTTTGTTCCCCCGCGGGGCTCCCCGCCTTCCCGTGTTGTCTGTTCCCCCGCGGGGCCCCCGCCCGTCCTGTTTGTTGGGTTGTCTTCCTTTTTTGTCTTTCTGCCCCCCCCCTGTGTTTTTTCCCCTTTTTGCTTCTCCTTTCCCGTTCTCCCCTCTTTTTTTGTTCCTCTCCGCTTCCCCCGCGCCCCCGCTTTTTGGTTTCTTTTTTTTTGCTTTGCCTGTTTGTTTCTTGTTTTTCCTCCTCTTTCCCCCTCGCCCTCCGCCTTTTTTCTTCTTTTGTTTTCTGGTGGTTCCCCTTCTTTCCCTGCCTTCCCCCTGTTTTTCCCTTTTCCTCGGGCTTTCCGTCCCGCTCCTTTTTCTCTGTTTTTGTCTCCCTTCCTTCTCCCTCCCCGGCGCCCCTCCTTTTGTCGGGCTCCTCTCTTCTCTTTCTCCTCCTTCCCCCTCCTTCCCCTTTTTCCTTGTGTTCCCCGGTTCTGCCCCGTTGTCCCCCGTTTTTTGCCCCGCCCGTTTTGTGTGCTTCTTCTTCTTTTTTCCTTCTGTCTTCCCCGTTGGGCCGCCTTTCTTGTTTCCCTTCGTTTTCCCCCTTTTCGGCTTTCCCTCTGCGCCCTCTTTTCCCTCCCCCCCCTCTTTCCCCCCGGTTGTTTTGGCCTTCGCCCTCGTTTTTTCGCTTCCTTTTTCCCCTTTGCCCGCCCTGTTTTTTCTTTTTGCCTTTTTGCTGTCTCTGTCCCCCCTCCGCCGGCTTCTTCCCCCTCCCTCCCCCCTCGTGGTTTCGTCTCCGCTCTTCCGTTTTTTGTCTCCCTTTTCTTTTTCTGTGCGTCTTTTTTCTGTGCCCTCTGTCCTTTTTTTCTGCCGCCTGCTCCCCCTTCGCTCCCTTTGTTTTCTGGCTCTTTCTTGTGGTCTTTTTTTTGTCCCTTTGCTTTTTTTCTTCTTTGTGTTTTGCTTTTTTCCTTCTCTTCTCCGTCTTCCTCCTCCGTCCCCCCTTCGGTTTTTTGGCCCCTCCCTTTCTCTCTTTTTTTTGTTTCTGTTTTTTCTTCCTTCCTTCGTCCCTCTTCCTCCCTCGCTTTTTTGTCCGCTCCCTCGCTCTGTCCCCCCTTTCCCCGCCTCCGCGCCCCTTTTTCCTTTTTTCTTTTTCTTCGTTTTCTCCTTTTTTTGCCTTCTCCTCCCTCCTTTCTTTTTCTCCTTTTTCTTCCTCCTCCCCCTCGGTTGTTTTCTCCTTTGTGTTTTTTCGCTCCCCCTCTTCTCGTTTTTTCCTCCTTCTCCCCTTCTTGAGGCATGTGTGTTAGTTGTTAGTTTCTTTTTAGTTTTCATAGCTTTCCTCCCCTTCCTTCCCCTCGGTGGTGTTCCCCCTCCCTTTGTATTATTTGTTGTCTCCTTTGGGTTTGTTCTTTTTCCGTCCCCCGCCGGGGCCCCCCCTGCGTCTTTCTTCCCCGGCGCGGCCCCGCCGGGGCCCCGCTCTCTCCCCGGTTTCTTCGCCGCCTTCTCCCCTTTTCCTGTCCCCGCCCCTCCCCTCCTCTTCCCCTTTGTCTTTCTTTGTCCTTTCTTCTTTTTTTTTCTCTTTTTTTCTCCTTTTCTCCCCTTCTTCGCGCTTTTTTTGTTTCCCCCCTTGCCCGCTTTGCTTGGCTCCGCCTTTCCTTTATTTTTCGTGCTGTTTCCCTTCATTTCCCCATAAGGGGACGACGTTATTCCCCTTTGAGGCCGCGCGTTCCCTTCCCTCCCCGCCTTTTTCTCCGCCGTCTCTGCTCTCTTCCTCCCGGTTTTCTTTTTTCTCTTCCTCCCCCTTTTTCTTGCTCTTTTCCTCGTTCTTTCTTCCTCTTTCCCGCTCCCCTTGGTTTTTGTGCCCCCTTTCTCCCGCCCGTTTGTTCGCTCTGGGGCCTCTCCTGCCCTTGTGTCCCCCTCCCTCGTTTGTTGCTCCCCTTGGCGCTCCCCTCGCTTTTTTGTTTTCACTTTTTCATATTCTTTTTTTATTTTTTTTCCCTCTTTTCCTGTTCCTTTCTTTTTTTTTTTGCTCCCTTGCCTCCCCTCCGGCCGCCTCTTCCTTGTCCTTCTCTCTCTTTTCTCGTTTTGGCCCTTTCTTTTCTTTGTTTTCTCCCTCCTCTCCCCTGTTTTCTTTTTCTTTCCCTTTCCCGCCTTTGCTGTTGTTCCCCTCTTTTTCGCCCTTGCCCTGTCCTTGCCTCTCCTTTGTTCGGTCCCCCGCTTCTTCCTCCCTTTTTTTCCCGCCTTGCTCTCGTTTTTCCCGTCCGGCCTTTTGCTCTGCCGTTCTGTCGGTCCCCCCCGCGGTTTTTTCTTTTGCCTCCCCCTTCCCTCGTTTTTCTCTTTTTCCCTCTTTCCCTCCGCTTCCGTTTCTGCCCCTTCGGCCCCCCTGTTTTTGTTTTTCGCGCCCCCTCCCTTCGCTTCCTTCTTTTTTTCGTCTTGTCGTGCTGCGTCTTCGCCCCGTGTCGGTTTTTCGTCCCCCCCGGGCCGCCCTTCCTTTGTTTCCCCCGCCCTTTTTGTCTTTGTTTTTTCATTTTTCTTATTTTGTTTCCCGTTTTTCTCCTTCCCCCCCTTTTTCTTTTCTTTTTGTCCCCCCGCCTCTTCTTTCGCCTCCCCTGCCCTGGCCCTCCCCCTTCTTCTCTCTGTTTCTTCCTTTTTCTGCTGCTTTTTTCTCCCCCCTGTTGTTGTCGCTGCCCCCCTTTTCCCCCTTTCCGCTTCTCCGCCCTTTCGCCTTTCTCTGTCCTTTTCTTTGTCCCCTTCCTTGTGTTCTTCCTTGCCTTCGCGGCCCCCGTTGCTCCCCTCTGTTGTCCACTTTGTTTTTCCTCCGGGGCCTGCCGCCCCTGTCGTCCCTTCCGGGGCGCCCCCCGGGGCCTCTCCCCTCTTCTGTCCTCTCTGGCCCCGCCTGTTTTCTTCCCTCCGTTTTTTCTGCCCCCCCCCTTTGTTGTGGTCCTTCTTTTTTCCTTCTTTTGCTCCTCCCCCTCCCCTTCCCCCCCCTTGGCTTTGGGTTCCCCTCCGGGGCCCCCCCTCCTCCTTGTCCGTCCCCCCCGGGGCCCCCCGTCGCTTTTTGCTTCCCGGCCGTTGGCCCCGTCGGCCCGCCGTTCCTAGTTGCCTGTTCCACGTAGTTTCCCTTGCCCGCACGGACGTTCTTGAAGGGGGACAACTCAAAGTTATTTTGTAATTGTGGTTTATTTTGTTTTTGTTTTTGCACTTTATTTGGTGCGCTCTCCTTCTCTGCCCCCCCTCCCGTTTTTCTCCCCTTTCCTCCTCCTCCCCTTCCCGTCTTTTTTTTCCCTGCCCTCTTTTTTTGCGTCTCCCTCTCGCCCCCCTGCTTCTTTGTTCCTTTCCCTTTTTTCTTTCCTCTTTGCGCTTTTTTGCTTTTTCTTTTTTGTTGCCCCCTTTTTTTCCTCCTCCCCTTTGCTTTTTCTGCCGCTTTGTCTCCCCCTCCGTGTTGTTCCCGTTGAGTTCTTTCCCTTTAGGCCCCGCGCCGCGGCCCCCCGCGGCCCTCCCGGTATTTGTTGTATTTTTTGTTGGTTTTGCTTTTGTACGTTTGTTTTTTTAAAATGACGTGCTCGTGTGTAATTTGTATTTTTTGTTTGTGAATTTGCCCCCCTTCGAGATTTTTCTTTGTTAGGTGTTTTTCGTTAATGACTAATGCTTCGTTGTTATTGTTTTTTTTTATTTTTCCCCTTCTTGGTTTCCCCTGTTTTCCCCTTTGTTTTGTTCCCTTTTTTTTTTGCGCTCCTTTCCCCTCTTCCCCTCTCTCTGTTTTCTTTCTCTTGTTCTTTTTTCCCGTTGCGGCTTGTTTCCTGTTGTCCCTCCGGGCCGTGTTCTCCTTTGCCTTTTTTGCGTTCCCTTTCTCCTCTTTTTTTATTCGTGTTTTGTTGTTCTCCCCGTGCCTCCCTCTTTGTTTGCGGTCCCCCCTGCTTTTTCTTTCTCCGCTTTTCTTTTTTTCTTCCCCCCTGCCTTTGCCGCCCCCTCCCCCCGTTTTTTCCCCCCCCTCCGCTTTCCGTCCCCTTTGGGGCCCTCCCCGTTTTTCTTTCGCCCCTCCTCTCCCTGTCCGCTCGCCTTTCTGCTTTTTCTTTGTTGTTTCCTTTTTTGCCCGTCCCTCTCTCCCGTTTTCTTCCCCTCCTCCCTCTTTTTTCTTCGGTTCTTTCTCCCCCCCTCTCTTTTCCTTTTTCGGTGTTCCCCGTCGGGGCCCCCCGTGCTTGTTTTTGTTGTTTCTTCCCTCCCCTCTTCGCCTCTTTCCCCCCTTTTTTCCCCCTCCCGTTTGTCCCCTTGGTTGTTGTTTCTCCTCCCCTTTCTTTTTTTCTTTTTTCTCTTTTCCCGCTCTCGCCGTTCCCGGTCTCCGTGCTTCCGCCTCTCTCCCTTTCCTCCCCCTTTTTTTCCTTTTTTTCTCTGTTTTTTTCTCTCTTTTTCCTCCCTTTTCTGCTCGTCTGCCTTTCCTCTTTTGCGCCCTCGCGTCCTTTCCTTTTTTCCTCTGTTCCCCCTTCTTTGTTTGTTGCGTCCGTCCCCTTTGGGGCCGCCCCTCCCGTCGCCGTTGTCCTGCTTGTTGTCCCCTTTCTTTCCCCTCCGCGGCCGGCCGGCGCTTGCTTGCCTTCCCTTCTTGTTTTTTCTTTCGTCGCCTTTCTCCTGTTTTTCCCCCCGCCGCTTTGCTGCCTCCCCCCTTCTTCGCCTCCTCCCCGCTTTCGGCTCCCTCCTTGCTCTCGCCGCCCCCCTTCTCCTCCCTCCTTGGCTGCTTTCCTTCTTTTTCCTCCTCTTTTTTTGGTCCCGTTCCCCTCTGCCTTTCCCGCCCTCGGCGTTCGCCTCCCCTCCTTCTCCTCTCCCTTCTCCTTCCCCTTCCGTGGTTTTTCCTTTTTTCCTCCCCTTTGTTTCTGTTCCCCCCTCTTTTTGTTGTTTTGCTTCGCCTCCTCCGGGGCCTTTCCCCGCTGTCCCCCTCCCCTCTTTCTCCCCCCCTCCTTCTCGCCTTTTGCGCCTTCCCCCCCTTCCCCTCCGCTCTTTTCTCCTCTTTTCTTTTTTTTCGCTTTCCCCTCCTCCCTCTTGTTTTCCGTTCCTTTTTTGCCTCGTTGTTTGGCTTTGTCCCCGGTTCTTCCCCCGCGCTGCTTTTCTGCGCTTGCCCTTTTCGGTGTTGTTTTTCTCTTTTGTTGTTGCCTCCTTCCCTTTCGGTCCTTCCCCGCCCTCTCGTTTTCCCCTTTCTCGTGGCTTTTTTTTCTGTTCCTCCGTTTTTTTTCTTTTTTGTGTCTCCCCCCTTTTCCCCTCTTTGTTGTTTCGCTTGTTGGGCTGCCCTTTTTCTTCCCCCTCCGTTCGTCTTCTCTTTCTTTCTTCCCTCCCCCGTGTCTGTCCTGCCGCTTTCCCTTTTTTCGTCTCTTTCGTCCTCGCTTCCCCCGTTTCCTTTTTTTTCCCTTTCCCCGCGCTTGTGGCCCGTGCCCCCGGCCCTTCCCCTTTTTCGTCTTCGCCTCTCCCGCCCCCCTCCGTTCTTTGTTGTTGTTTTCTTCGCTTCCCTTTGTTTCTTTTTTTGGCCCTCCCTGTCCTTTTCCCGCCCCCTTCTTTGCTCGCCTCCCCTCCCCGGCGTGCCGTTTCGTCCTCTTTGTCCCTCTGTTCCCTCTGTTTTGTTTGTCCTCTTTCGTTTCCCTTTCTCCTCCGTCGGTCCTTTTCTCTTCTCTCTTGTCCTCCTTGTCTGTGGCGTTCTCTCTCCCCCCTCCTCGGGCCTGTTTTTCGCCTCCGGGCCCTTCCTCGCGTTTCCCCGCTCCCCCCCCGCCCCCTTCCCGCCCCGCGCTTTTCTCCCCCTTTCCCTTGCTTTTGCGTCCCTCCGCCGGTTTTGCTTCGCTTCCCCCCCCCTTTCGGTTTCGGCCCCCTTCCTTTTTTTTGCCGCTTTCGCTTTTTCGCCTCCCCCTTCCTTCTCCTTCCGCTTTCCTCCCCCGTTCTGCCCTCTCCCGCCTCTTTGCTTTTGTTCTTCTTGCCGTCCTTTGCGCCCTTCCTTGTTTTTGCCCCTCTCTTCTCCCTTCCGTCTCCCCCGCCCGTCTCCGCTGGCCTTTTGTCTTTTTTCCTCTCTGCCTTCCCCGCCCTGTGTTTTCCTGTTTTTCCTGCCTTCTCTGCTTCCCTCTGTCCTTCCTTTTTGTTCGCTTCTCGCCTCCGGTTTGTCCTCCCCCTCCCGTCCCCTCCGCTTTTGTTCCCCCCCTCTTTTCCCCTCCCGCGCTCTTCTTCCCCTCCCTGGCCTTGCCTTTTCCTCCTCCCCCCTCCCTTCTCCGGTGCTCTCCTTTCCTCCGCCCCCTCGCCTGCCCCCCCCCCCCTGTCTGCCCCGTTCTCCTCGTTCCTTGTGTCCCCGGTTCCCCTCTCGCTTGCGCCGCCCTCCCCCCCCCGCTTCCCCCCCCGCTCCCCCGTTGCCCTGCGCTCCCCTCCCCCCCTCCCCTCGCTGCCCCCCCCCTTTTGTTGTGTTCCCCGTTCCCGCCGCTCGCCCCCCCCTCCGCTTTGTCCTTTTTGTCCTTTCCCCCGCTCCCTCGGTTGCCCTTTCTTGCTTTCTTGCTGCTCTTTTCCTCTTTGTCTTTGGTTTCTCCCTCTCCCGCGCTCCTCCTCGCCCCTCCTCCGCTTGTGTCCTGCCCCCTTCTTTTCTTCCCTTCTTTCCTCTCTGTTCCCCCTCTCCCTTTGTGTGTCCCCCCCTCGTCGTGTGCCCTCCTTCCCTGTTGCGCCCCTCTCCTCCCCGCCGTGTTCCCTCCCCCGCCTTTGCTGTCCGCCGCGCTGTGTCTCCCCTCCCTTTCCGCGCTCCCTCCCTCGCCCTCCTCTCTTCCGTTCCTGTTCCTCCTTCGCGCCCCTTGCTTCTCCTTGGCCCGTCTCTCCTTTGCCCTTGCGGCTCCGCCCTTCCCCCCCGCCTTCCTCCTCCTTGTCTCCCTTGCGCCCTCTTCCCTCGCGCTCCCGCCCCCGCCCTCCTGTCCCCGGCTTTCCTCTCTCTGTTTCTTCCCCCTCCTTTCTCCCTTCTTGTTTCCGTTGTTCCCTTGTCCGGTGCCCGGTTTCCCTTCGTCTTTGCCCCCGTTCTCCTGCCGTCCTGTCCGCTCGTTGGTCTTGCTGCCCCGTTCCTTGTGTTCCTTGTTCTGCTTCTCCTCCTCCTGTCTTTTTTTTGGGCGGCCTTTTTCCCTCCTCCCTGCCTCCTGCGCTTCCTGCTTTCGTCGCCTCTTCCCCCCCCGTTTTTTTTCGTTGTTCTCCTCCTTCCCCTGTTTTCTCTTGTCCCTCCTTTTCTCCTGTCCCCGCCCCTCGCTTTTTTCCCCGCCCTTTCTCCCCTGTCCCCTTCCCCCCGGTGGCGTTTGTTTTTTCTTTCCCCTTCCCGCTTTTCCTGCCTCTGCTTGCCTTTTTGCTTTTGCCCCTGTTCGTGCTCCCCCCTGTCCCCCGCCCTTTTTTCTCCCCCTTTCCTGTTCTGGTCGCGCCTCCCTGTCCCCTTCTTCGGCTTTTTCTGTTGCTCTTTTGCCTCCCCTTCGTTTGCGCGGTTTTCCTTTTTTTCTTTTGCCTTTTTGGTCTGTTCTCTCCCCCGTTCCCTCCTTCTTCTTTGTTTTCTGCTTTTTCTCTCCCCTCTCTTTTCTCCCCTCCCCCCGCCTCTCCTCCCCCTCGTTCGTCTGTCCCCCCCCGGGCCCCCCCTCCCCCGCCCTTTCGCTCCCCCGTTTGCGTTTCCGTTCCCTTCTCTTCTCTCTTCTCCTCGTCCCCCCCCGCGCTCCTTCTCGTTCTTCTCCTCTTGTCCCTTCCCCTCCCCCCCGCTTCCTCCCTGCCCTTTCCCCCCGCTTTGTTCCCTTCCTTCTCTGCCCGCGTTCCGTCCCCGTCCTTGTTTGTCCCCTCCCTCCCTCGTTGCTTTCGTCCCCTTCCCCCCCTTCCGTCCTCTCTTCCCCGTTTCTTTTGCCCCCTCTTTTGTTCCCCTTGTTTTGTGCCCCCCTCTGTTTTCGTTCTTCCCCTTCGGGGCGGGGGGGGGGGGGGGGCCGCCCCCGGGCCGGCTCCACGCCCCCCCCCCCGGTTCCGGGGCGTTTGCCCTTCCTTGTCCTCCCGCCCTCCCCTTCCCCCCTCCCCCCCTTCCCCCGTTTTTGCTTTTTGTCTGCCCCGTCTCCCGTTTTCCTCGCCGTGGCCCCTTTTCTCCCTCCCCGCCGCGCCTTTTCTTCGGTTCTCCGTCTCCTTGTCTTTTCTTTCTTTCTTTCTCGGTCCCCCCTTTTTCCCTTTTCGTTTTCTGTTCTGCCCCTTGTCTGCCGCCCCCTTTTTGGTCTCTGGTTCCCTCGTCGCCCCGCCCTTCCCTTCTCGTTGTTCCTTCCCCGTCGCGGCCCCCTCCGGCTCCGCTTTCCTTCCCCTCCCCGCCCTCCCCCGTCGGTCTTCGCCTTTTCCCGTCGGGCCCGCCCCCCTCGTTCCCCCGTCCGTCCTCCCCGTCGTCTGCCGTCGCCGGTTCGTCCTTCTTCTCCCTTTCGGCCCCTTCCGTTCCTTCCCCTGCCGTGCTTCCCTCCCCCCTCCCCCCTCCTTTTTCTCTTTTCCCCTTTGGCCCCCTCCCTCTGTTCCTTTTTCCCCCGGGGCCTTTCGGTTCTCGCCTTTTCTTTTTTCGTCGTCCTCCCCCTCCCTCCCCGCCTCTCCGCTCCCTCTCTCGGCTCTCCCCCTCCCTTTCCCCTCTTCCCCCGCTCCCTCCCGTGTCCTGTCTTTCGTTCCTTTCGGTTTCCTTCCCGGGCCCCCGCCCCCCGCTTCCCTCCCCTTCCCTCTTCTTCCCTGTCGTCGTTTTTTCTCTCCCCTTTCCCGTCCCCCCCCCCTCCCCTGTTTCGCCCCCTTCTCTTCTCTTTTTTCCCCCCTCTCCTGCTTCTGTGGTCCCCCGCCTTTCCCCTTCTCCGGTCCTCCCGTGCCCGCCCCGTTTGCTCCCCGCTGCCCTTTCCTTTCCTTTTTTCCTTCTTTCCGTGTCGTTCTTTCCCTTGGTTTGTCCTTTTCCGCCTCCCCGCGTTCTTTTCCCTTCCCTCCTTCCCCGCTCTCGCTTCCTTTTCCGTCCCTCTTTTCGCTTCTTCTGTCCTCCGCTGTCTCGTTCTCGTCTGTTTTTCTCCCCCGGCCTTCCTTGTTTTTCTCCCCCCGTCCCGTGCTTTTCCCGCGTTCGTGTCCCTCTGCCCGTTCCCCCTTCCCTCCCCGCCCTCCCCCTTTGCCTTGGCTTCGTTCTCTTCGCTCTCGCGCCTTTTCCTCCCTTTTTTCTCTTTTGTCCCCTTTCCTCCCCTTTCTCCTCCCCTTCCCCCTCTCCTCGCCCCGCCCCCCCCCCGCCCCCCTCCCCCCCTGCCCTTCTCTCCTCTTCCTTCCCCTCGTCCTTGTGCGGCTCGCTTCCTTGTGTCCCCCGTCTTTTCGTGCCCTTCGCCCCCCCCGGTTTCGTTTTTGCCCCGCCCCTCTGGTTCGTTGTTTTCTTTCCCCCGCCTCTTCTCCTTCGCGTCCCCCTCTTTTGCTTCTCCGGTTTTTTCTCTTCCCCGCCCCTCTTGCTTCCCCTCCGGGGAACCCCTGTCTTCCCCTCCGGGGAACCCCTTTGTTTCTCCCTTGTCCCCTACGGTTCCCCCCCGGGGCCCGGGCGCCGCCCCGGCGGGGCCGGGGCCGTCGTTTCCCTTTGGGGGCCCCGCCGGGGCCCTCCGTTTTCCCTTCCCGGGCCCCCTGCTTGTCTTCCCCTCCGGGCCCCCCTGTCTTCCCCGGCGGGCCCCCCTTTGTTTCTCCCTTGTCCCCTCCGGTTCCCCCCCGGGGCCCCGGGCGCCGCCCCGGCGGGCCGGGGCCCCGGCGGTGCTTCCCCTTAGGGGGACCGCTGTCCCTTCAGTCCCTTCCTCGCCGGGCCTGCCGGGCCCCGCCGGGCCTGCCGGGCCTGCCGGGCCTGGGGCCCGCCCCCGTTTCTCGTCTTCCCCTTCGTTTCTCCCTTGTCCCCTCCGGGGCCCGGCGCCGCCCCCCTTGTCCCTGTCGGGGGCCCGCCTTCCCCTCCGTCCCCCCGGGGCCCTTCTTTCCTTCGTTCCCCTTTGGGGCCTTCCTTCCGTCCCCGGCGGGGCCCCGGGCCCTCCGTGCCTGTTCCCTTCCCCTTTGTCCCCCCCGGGCCCCGCCCCGCGTTCTTCCGGTTCGTCTCCCTTTCGGGCGCCCCCCCGGGGCCGCCCGGGGCCGCTCTCGTTCGTCTCCCTTTCGGGCGCCCCCCCGGGCCCCGGGTCCGCCTTTGCTTCCCGTCCGGGGCCCCCGGGTTTCCCGCCGGGGCCGCCGCCGGGTCCCCTCCGGGGCGGCCGCCCCGGGGCTCCCCGCGGCCCCTCTTCCCTTCCCGGGCTCGGGCCCCCGGCCCGCCGTCGTCCCCTTCTGCGCCCCGGCGGGGCCGCTGGGTCCCCCTCGGGGCCGCCGCCCTCCCCGGCCCCCCGCCCCGGCTGCCTCCGCCCCTTCGTGCCTTTCCGTCCTCCGTCCCCGTTTCTCTGCCCTTCTTTTTCCCCCTCCTGTCCTCGCCCCTTCTTTTTCCTTCCTTTTGCCCTCCCCTTTGCCCTCCCTCCTTTCCCCCCTCTCCTCCCCTCCCTCGTCTTCGCTGTTTTCTCTGCCTCCTCCCTCTTTGCCCGTCCCGTTTGCCGTGGTCCCCGCCCTGCCCGCCCCCCTTCCCTCCGCGCCCTTTCTGCCCCGTTTCCCCGCCCCGCCCCTTGCCTTTTTCCCCCTTTCCTCCGGGGCCGCCGCCTTCCCTCTTCTTTTGCTTTTTTTCTCCCCCCCGGCCTGCTTTCCGTTTTTCTCCCGCCTCTCCCCTCGCCTCGGCTCCCCTCGCCGCTTTTTCTCCCCTCTCCGTTGTTTTTCCCGCGCCGCCTTTCCTCGCCCTTTTTGGTCTTCCCGCTCCCTTTGCTTTCTCCCTTTTTCTTTGGTTTTCGCTTTGCGTTCCCCCGCTTTTTGTCCTTTTGTTCGCCCTTCTGCCCCTTCTTGTTCTGTTTGCCTCGTTCCCGGCTTTTTTGTTGCTTGTGTTCCCGTTTTTGTCCTCCGTTGTCCTCCTGCGTTTGGCTTTTCTTTGCTCTTTTCCCCTGTCGTCCCCCCTCCGCCCTTTGCCTGTTGCTTCGTCTCCCGTTTTCCCGCTTTTCCCTCTTTCCGCGCCTCGGCCCTGGTTGCTCCTCCTCCCCTCTCTTTTCCGTCCGCTGTTTCTTTCCCCGCTGTTTTCCCTCTGCTCTCCCTTTCCTTTTCCGGCCTTCCTTCCTCCTTTCTTGCTTTTTCTCCCCCCGCTTCCTCCCTTTCTTTCCTCTTTTTTGTGTTCTCGCTTTTTTTTGTTTTCCTTTCGTTCGCCTTCCCTTTTGGCTTTTCCCTTTCTTTGCCCCGCCCCCGCCCTCCTTGCTGCCGCCCCTCCTGCTTGTTTCTTCTTCCTCGTCCCTGCCGCGCTCCGTTGTTTTTTTCTTTTTGTCCCCCGTTCTTTTCGTTGTTTTCCCCCTGTCCTTCCTTGCTCCTCCCCCCCGCTCGTGTTTTTGCTCTCGTCCCCCCCGTCCTCCCCTCTTTCCGTCCTGCTTCCCTTTTTCTTCCCGCTTTTTTTTCGCGGCTCCGCCTTCCTTTTGTTCGTTGTTCTCCTTGCTCCCTCGTCCTTCCTCCTTTTGTCTCTTTCGCTCCCTCTTTCGCCCTTGCCTCCGCTTTTGCTTGCTCCCCTTTTTTCTTCTCCCCTCCCGGTGCTTTTTTCCCCTTTCCCTCTCCTGTTTGCTTCTGCCCCCTTTCCTCCTCCCTTTTCCCCCCTCCCCCTTGTTTCTTTCGTTTCGTTCCCCTCCCTTTGCCCCTTTTTTCTCCCTGCCTCCCGCCCGCGGCCCTGTTCCCGGTTTGCGCCGCCCGCTTGCTCCTTTTTTTTGTTGTTTTGTTCCCGCTGGCGTGCCCCTCCGTGTCTTCTTTGTTCCTGCTTTTTGTGCTGTCCTCCTCCCTTTTTTTCTTGTTTTCTTCCTTTTTCCTTTTGTCTTTGTCCTTTTTTTCTTTTTTGGTTTGCTTTTTCCCGCTCTTCCCCTCCGCTTTCCTTTTTTCCGCCTTCCTCCCCCTTTCTTCCTTCGCTTTCCCTCTCGTTTTTTCCTCCTTTGCCGTTTTTTCCCCCGTCGTTTCCTCTTTTTTCCCCGCCTCCCCCCCCGTTTTGCCCGTTTTTTTGCCCGTTTGTTTTTCCCCCCGGTTTTCTTGCCCGCCTTTGTCGTTTCCCTTTTCCCCGTTTTTTTTTCTTCGCTTTCCCTTTCCTTTTCTCTTTTCTTTTTTTTGCTTTCTCTGTCCCCTCTCCTCCCCCTTGCCTGCTTTTCCTCCTTTGTCTTTCCTCTTGCCCTGTTTTGTCCTTTTTTTCCTTGCGTCCCCCTTTCCCTCCCTCTTTCCGTGTTTTTTGTCCTTTGCTTCCTCCCTCGGCCGCCCTTTTCCTCTTCTCCCTCGCTTTCGTCCTCGCTCCCCCCTCCTCCGCCTGTCTTTGCCTCCCTCTTTCCTCCGGCCTTCCCCCCCGTTCCCTTTTCCTTTGCGTTCTCTTCGCCCGCTTTGCTTGCGTTGCTCCTGCTTTTTTTGTTTGTTTTGTTGCTCCCGCGTTTTCTTTTTCGCGCTTGTTCCCTCCTTTTCCTCCTGTTTTGCGTCGCCTCTGCTCTTCCCCCCCCTTTGTGCCTCCCCCTCTTTTTGCCCTCTCGCCCCCCCTTGCGCTTGCTGTTTTTTTGTCCTCCCTCCGCGGCCTCCTCCCGGGTGTCCTTTTTGTCCCCTCCCCCCCCTCCTTTTTTCCCCGTCCGCTCCTTTTCTTTCTTTTCTCCTTCCCTTCTTTCGCCCCTTTTCCCTCCTCCCCTCCTTTGTCCTTCCCCCCGCCCTCCCCTTTTCGCTTCCCCCGCGCGTTTTGTCCTTTGTCCCTGCCGCGGGCCCCCCGCTCCTCTTCCGGTCTTTCCCCCTTTCCCCGTGTTCTCCTTTTCTCTCCCCCCCCTTTCTTTTTCTCCGCGGCTTTTCTGGCTTCCCTTCTCGCTCCGCGTCTGTTTATTTCCCTTCCCGGTTGTCTTTCCTTTAGTGGTTCGTCGTTGCTTCCCCGGAGGGGGTGCGCCCCCCGCGCCCTGCCCCGCCCCGCCTTGCGTCCCCCCTCCCCTTCGTCGTCCTTTGTTCCCCCCGGGGCCGTCCTCTGTCCCCTTGTCTTCCCCTCCGGGCCCCCCTGTCTTCCCCTCCGGGCCCCCCTTTGTTTCTCCCTTGTCCCCTCCGGTTCCCCCCGGGGCCCCGGGCGCCGCCCCGGCGGGCCGGGGCCGTCCTTTCGTCCCCCCGGGGCCGTCCTTCCCCCCGGGGCCCCCTTCCCTTCCCCTTCGGGGGCCCGCTGTCTTCCCCGGCGGGGCCCCCCTTTGTTTCTCCCTTGTCCCCTCCGGTTCCCCCCCGGGCCCCGGGCGCCGCCCCGGCGGGGCCGCCGGGGCCCCCCCGGGCGCCCCGGGCCCGGGGCCGCCCTCGGCCCCTTCCCCCTTTCCCCCTGGTTGTTTTCCCTTTTCGGCCCCTCCCGCTCTCCTCTGCGGCCGCCCCTGCCCGGGCCTCGCTCCCCCCCCCTGTTCCCCCCTGTTTGTTTTCGTCTTTGCTTTTTCCCGTGTTCCCCGTTCCCCGGCGCGGCCCTCCCGCCCCTCCCGCCTCCCGCCTTTTTCTTCTCCTCTCGGGCTTTCCCCTCCTTGTTTCCGGTTCCCCTGCCCTCTCCCCGCCGTTCTTCTCCCGTGGCCCCCCTCCCGCTCCCCCCGGCTTTGTCTTCTCTTTTCCTGTTCTCGCTTTCCCCCTCCCCCTCGTGCTCCCCTCTCCCGGCTTTCCTCGTCTTGGGTCCCCCTTTGTTGTCTCCCTCCCCCTCTTCTCTGGTCCCGTTTTTGTTCCCCTCCGCGTCCCCCGCCGCGGCCGTGCCCGTTGGCTCGGCCCCCCTCCCCCCTTCCCGCCCGGGCCCCTTGCTTGTCGCCTCCCGTCGCTCCCGCGCTTTTTGCTCCTTTTCTTCCCCCTCCTCCTTTCCTCCCGCTCGGCTTTTCCCTCTTTCCCTTTTGGGCCCCGCCGCGTCTTCCCCTTCCTTTCCCCCGTTCCCCCGCCCTTCGTGCCTCTCTCTTTTTTCCCCGCCTCCGGTCGCTTTCCCCCCTTCTCCTTCGCTCGTTGCGCTCTCCCCCCCGCCGTCTGTCTTCCCCCTCGTTTTCCCGCCCCCCGTCCCCTTTCTCCTTCCTCCTTCCTCCGTCGCTCCGTCCCCCCGCCGCTCTTGTCCCTCCGCCGTTCCCCCTCCCCCCGCCCTTGTCCCCGGCCCTCCTCCTCCTCCCCTCCCCCCTCCTCGCGGTTCTCCCCTCCTCCCCTCCCCCCGTTTTTTCCCTTTCTTTTCCTTTGTTTCTTCTTTCCCCCTTTTCCTTCCCTTCTCGCTGCTCCTCCCTCCCTTCCCCCCCTCTCCTCCCCCCCCCTCTCCCCCCCTCCCTTTCCTTCCCCTTTGGGCCTCCCCCGTCCCCCCTCGTTGTTCTCCTTCCCCTTGCGCCCCGCCTCGCTTCCTTTTCGGCCGGTCTCCTTCTCTCCCTGCCTCCGCCTTCTCGCTTTGTGTTCCTTCCCGGGCCCCCCTTCTCCGCCTTTCCCCTTTTTCTGCGCTCGCCCCTTCCGTCTGTTCTGTCGCTGTTTCGTGCGTCGGGTCGTTTCCTCTCCCTCTTCCCCTCTGCGGCTCCCCGTGGCTTCCCTTGCGGCTTCCGCTCCCGTGGCGCCCCCCTCTCCCCCGTTCCCCTTTCTCCTCCTTCTTTCCCGTTCTCCCTCCTTCCCCGCGTCCCTTGTTCCCCTTCCCTTCCCTTTTCCTCCGTCCCTCCCTCCCCCTTCGGCGTCCTCCCCCTTCTTTCCCCCCCTCCCGCGTCCTGGTTCTTTTCCCCTCCTCCTCCTTCCCCCCCTCGTTCCCTGCTCTTCGTGTTTCCCGCTTCTCTCTCCCTTGCTTCTTTGTCTTTCTCTCCCTTGGCCCCCCCCCCTTCCCTTTTGCCTCGGCTGCTCCCGCTCCCTCTCCCCCCCTTCTTCCTCTGTTCCTCCCTCCCTTTCGTTCTCCCCCTTTTGTGCCCCCTCGCCTGCCCTTTTTTGGTCTTCGGCTCTGCGTCCCCCCTCCCCCCCGTTCTTGTCCCTGTCCGGGCCCCCCCTGCGTCTTGTTCCGTCCCTTTCCCCCCGCTCTTTTCGCTCCGCTCCCTTGTTCTCCTTCTGTTCTCCTCTGCTCCCTCCCGCCGTCGCCTCCCCCCCTCCTTCTTTCCTCCCGGGCCCTCTTCCTTCTTTCCGCCCCCCCCCGTCGCTCCCCGCCCGGCCCGTGTCCCCGCTTTTTCTTTTCGTCCTTGGCTCCCTCCCCCCTGTCGCTTCCCTTCCGTCCGTCTCCCCCTCGCCCCTCCCTTCTTCCCCGTTCCTGTCTCCCTCCCCCCCCTTCTTTCCCCCTTCCTCTTCCTTCCCTTTTTTTCCGTCTTCCCCTCCTCCGCCCCGCGTTCGTTCCCCTTTGGGCCGTGTTCCCCCCGCGCTTTTTTTCCCGCCCCCCCTTCGTTCCCCCTCTCCCTCGCGCCCCGCCCTGCTCCTCCGCCCCTTCCCCGTCCCCCCCCGTCTCCCCTCGTCCGGTTTCCTTCCCCCCCTTGTTTCTTTGGCTTTGGTCTCGCCCTCCCCCTTTCCTCTCCTGTTGGTCTCCCTTCTTCTTCCTCCCCCCCGCCGCTCTTTCTGCCCGGCCCTGTTCCTCCCTGTTCCCCTTTTGTGCTCCTTTCTCGTTCTCGCGTCCTTTCCCCTCTGCTTTCGGCTTCGCCGTCCTTTCTCCCGTTTGTGTTCTCCGCCTGTCCTTGTTTTTCCCGCTCTTCCTTTCCGCCCCCCTCCCGTCCCCTTGTTTTTTGGCCCTTCCCCCCGTCCGTTCCCTGTTTTCCCTTCCCGGGCCCCCCTTCCCCCCCCGCTTCTCCTTTTCCCCTCTCCCCCTGCCCGCCTCGTTTTGGGCTTCCTCCCTCCTTTCGTTCCCCGCCGTTGGCTTCCCCCTCCCCCGCCCGCCCCTTTTTCGGCCTCCCGCTCTTTTTGTGTCCTCTTGCTTTTCTTTGTTCTTCCGGTCCCTTCGTCTTTTTGTCTCCCGGTGCCCCCCCCGGCCTGGTCCTTCCCTCCTCCCTCTCCCCCGTTCGCCTCTGCCTCCTTTTCCTCCTTCCCTCCTCCCTCCCCCCCCCTGCCCTCGTGCTTGTTCCTCTTTCGCCCCCGGTTCTCCCTTCCGTCCCGTCCCCCTCTTTCTTTTGCCTCTCCCTTGGTCGCCTTCCCTTCCCCCGTCCGTTCCTTTCCCTCCGTCCTCCCCTCTCCGTGCGCGCCGTTCCTCTCTTCTCCTTTTGGTCTCCTTCCCCTCGCTTTTCTTTTCGTCCCTGCCCCCCTTCCTCCCCCCCTGGTTCTTTCCCGTGCTTCGCCCCCCCTCCGTTTGCGCGCGTCCTCCTTTCGTTTCTCCCCCCCCGTTCCCTTCCGGTCCTCGCCCTCCCCCTCCCTCTCCTCCGGGCCTCGCCTTCTTTCTTGTCCGCGCCCTCGCCTTCCCGTTGCCTCCCTTGCCTTGCCGTCCTCGCTCCTCCCCGCCCCTCGTTGGCCCCGCCCTTGCCTGCCTCGCTCCCCCCGCCCCGTCCCCTCGGCTCCCCCCGTCCTTCCGCTGCTTTTTTTGTTGTCCTCCTCCCTCCCCTCCCTGGGTCCTTTTCCCTTTTGTCTTCCGCTCCCTCGTTTTGCCCCTCCCCCTTCCCCCCTCGCTCCCCCCCGCCCCCCTCCTCGTCCTTTCTCCGGTCTTTTCCCGTTCTCTGCCTGCGCTCTCTGTCCCCTCCGGGCCGCCCCCGGGCTTCTTCCCGGTCCGTTGGCGTTTGTCTCTTTTCGGCCCCGTGTCCCCCCTTGTCGCGCTGTCCCTGTGTCCCCTTCTTTTCCCTTCCGGTTCTCCCGTCCGGGGCGTTGTCCCGTGTTGTTTTCGCCGCTCCCCTCGTCTTCCGGGCCCTCGGTTTTGCCCCCCTCCGTGCTTTCCCTGTTTTGTCGTCTCTTCCTCTCCCGGGCGCCCCCCCCTCGCCCCCGGCCGCCCCTCCCGTTGTCTCTCCCGGCGCGTGCGGCGCTTGTCTTTTCTGCTGGGGGGGCCCGCCTTGGATGCTTTTCGTCCTCTTGTCCCCGTCGGGCCGGCGTCTCCCCGTCGTTCCCCTTGTCCCCGTCGGGCCGGCGCCGCCCTGCCTGCTCTCCGGGCCCTCGTTCCCTCCCGGGGGGGCCCCTCCCCCGCGCCGCCCCCGTTCTTTTCCGCTCCCCCGCCGCGCCCTTCGTTTCTCTTTTTCGCTTGTTCCCCTCCGCGCCCCGCCGGCGCCTCCCCCCCCGCCTTCCGGCCCTCGCGGCTCGTTTCGCCGTTTCCCCGGCGCCCGCCCTTCCCTCGGTTCCCCCGCCGTCTTTCGTCCCCCGCGCTGGCCCCCTTGCCCGCCCCTCCTCGGCCCTCCCCCCCCCTGCGTCTCGCGCTCTGCCTTCCCGCCCGTCCCCCCTCGTTGTTTCCTCCCCTCCGGGGCCCCCCGCCCCCCCGCCTTGCCTCCTTTGCGGGCCCCCGTCCTCCCCCGCCCGGTTCCGCCGTTGCTTTCGTTCCCCTTTGGGGCCCCCCTCCCTTCCCCTGCTTCCCCTCCCCCTGCCGCTCTTTTCTCCTTTCCCCGTCCCTTTCCTCTTGTTCCTCCCCGCTTTTGTTCGCTTTCCCCTCGGGGGCCCTCCTTCTTCCCTGTCGGGGCTCCCTTCGCGCGCCCCGCTTTTTTGTTCTTTTTTCCCCGCTTCGCCCTTGCCGCCGGTTTTTCCTTCTCCTCCTTTCTTCTCCGTTCACTTGTTCGTTCCGTTTCGTTCCGTTCTCGCCTCCTTTGTCCCCTCGCTGTCGTTTCTTCGTCTTTCCCCTTTGGGGCCCCCTCTCCCCCGGCCCCTGGCTTTCTTTTTTCCGGTTTTTTCGTGCTTTTTCCCCCCCCCTTCCCTGCGGTTTGTTGTTTGGGGCCCTGTTTGTTGTCTGCCGCCGCTGTCCGCTCGCTTCTCGCTTTCGCTTTCTTGGCTCTTTCTTTTTTCCTTTCCCCTCTTCCGCCTCCCCCTTCTCTTCTCTCTTCTCTCTTCCTTTCTTTCTTCTCCCTCTTCTCCCTCTCTCCCCTCCCTCTGTTCTTGTTTCTCCGCTCCCCCCGCACCGTCCCTTCCCTCCCCCTCCTGTTGTTGTCGCCCCGTGTGCCCCTCCCTTCCCCCCTTGCCTCTTGTCCCTTTTTTCGTTGTTGTTCCCCTCGCCTCCCCTTCCTCGCTCTTCCCCCCCCTCCGCTCTTCGCCCTCCCTCTTGCCCCGGCTTCTCTTTTCCGCTGCTTTGCCCGTCGTCTCTTGTCCCCGCCGTCTGTTTTTCTGCTTTTCCCCTCTGGTTGCCTCTTCCCTTCTTCCCCCTTGTCGGCTTTCCCTCTTCCCTCTCTCCTTCCTCCCCCTCCGCTCTCCTTGTCTTCGCCCTGCCTCGCGTCTCCCGTTCCTTTTTCGTCTCCTCCCCTTTCCTCCTCTCCCCCGGCGCCCCCCCTTCTCCTCTCCCTCTTCTCCGCTCCCCTTTTTCTTTCCTCCTCCGCCCTCCCTTCCCCTCTTCGCCTTGGGGTCTCCTTGCTCTCCCTTTTTTTCGTTCCCTCCGTTCCGCTCCTCGTTCTTCCTTCCCCCCTCGCCTTTTCCCCCTCCCCCGCGCCGTTTTTGTCCCCCCCCCTCTTGTTTTTCCCTTCTTCCCCTCCTTTTCGTCTCCTCTCCTCCGTTCCCCTCCCCTGTGTTCCTTCCTTCCGGTTTTTCCCCTGCCTCCCCCCCTCTGTCCTCCGTTCCGCCCCGGTCTTCCCCCTTGCGCTTTTGCCGGTTTTGCCTTCCTCCTTTCCTCTCCCTCCGCTCTTCTTGTTGGTGCCCCTCCCCCTCGCCTCCTCTTTTTTTCGTTCGTCGTTCCCGCCCCCCGCTGTGTGGCCTCTTCTTCCCTCCCTCCCCGCCCTTGGTTCTTCGTTGCCCCCCCTCTTTCTTTCTTTGTGCCTCCCCGGTGTTTTGTTCCTCGCCTCCCCCTTCCCTTCCCCCTTTGCCCGTGTTTCCCCCCGCTCCCTGCGGTCCTTTGCTGCTTCCCCTCTGGTTCCTCCTGTCCCCCCCCCTTTGCCCGGTCCTGTCTCCTCTTCCTCCCTGTTTCGTGCCGGCCGTTTCTTCCGCCGTTTCGCTCTTTGCGTTCTTTCCCCCCTCTTTCTCGCCTTCTTCCCCTCTGTGTTTTGCCCTCCGCCCTTTCTCCTTCTTTGCCCCCTCCGTTTCGCTCCCTCTTCGCCTCCTGGCCGTTGTTTGTTTGTTTTCTGCCTTTTCCCTGTCGGGGGCCCCGCCCCCTCCCCGTGTGTTTCCTTCGTCCGTTTCCTGCCCTCCCCCCTCCTCCCGCCTGCTTTCTTCGGTGTGCCTTGCCTCGTTTCCTTTCTTCGCTCTTCTCTCCCCTGCCTGTTGCCTCCCTCCGTTTTGCCGTTTCCTTCTTCCTCGCTCGTCCTTTTGTTAGTTAGTTGTCGTCTGTCCGTTGTCCCTATCCCTGTAAGTATCCCCGTTGCTTCCTCCCCTTATGGTACCCTTCGTCTTCCCCTTCGGGAAACCCTTTGTCCCCGTACGGGAAGCAAATGCTTACCCTTGTCCCTTTTGTTTCTCCCTAAAGGGAGACGAACTATTGCTTCCCCTCCGGGGAACCCCTGTCTTCCCTCCGGGGAACCCCTTTGTTTCTCCCTTGTCCCCTACGGTTCCCCCCCGGGGCCCGGGCGCCGCCCCGGCGGGCGGGGGCCGCCCTCTGTTCGGGTCCCTTCACTGGCTTGTCTTCCCCTCCGAGGAACCCCCTGTCTTCCCCTCCGGGGAACCCCTTTGTTTCTCCCTTGTCCCCTACGGTTCCCCCCCGGGGCCCCGGGCGCCGCCCCGGCGGGGCCGGGGGCCGCCCTCTGTTCGGGTCCCTTCACTGGCTTGTCTTCCCCTCCGGGAACCCCTGTCTTCCCCTCCGGGGAACCCCTTTGTTTCTCCCTTGTCCCCTACGGTTCCCCCCCGGGGCCCCGGGCGCCGCCCCGCGGGGCCGGGGCCGCCCTCTGTTCGGGTCCCTTCCCTGGCTTGTCTTCCCCTCCGGGGCCGCCCCCGTGCCCCGCCCCCGGCCCCCCCGCGGCCCCTGCCCGGGCCCTGTTCGTTTTCGGCCCTCTGTTCTCTCTCTTCTCGCGTCCCCTCCCCCGTGCTCTCCCTCTCCTTGGGGCCTGCCTTCCCTTTGGCGTTCCCTCCCCGGCCGTCTTCTTCGTCCCTTGTCTTCCTCTCCGGGGCCCGCGCCGTCCTTCCTCCTTGTCTCCCCCCTTTCCCCTCCGTTTTTTCTCTCCTCTCCTTCCCGTCTCCGCCCTTTTTTCTTCTCCCTCTTCCCTCTTTCCTTCTTCCGTTGCCCCCTCCTCCGTGCCTCCTCCTTGCCTTTCCTGCTCCCCCTCCCCCTTTTCCCCCTCTTCTGGCTCCCCCCCCCCCCTGCTTTTTTTCTTGCTTGTCCCGCCTCCCGCCTTGCCCTCCTCCCCGTTTTTCTGGTTGTTTTTCTTTCGGCCCTTTTGCTCCTCCTTTCCGCCCCCCCTTCGCCCCTGCTCTCCGCCGTCCTCTTTTCTCTGCCTTCTCCGGCTTCGCTCTTCCGTCTCTTGCCCTTGCCGGCCTTTTGCCTCCCTTTTCCCGTTTCCCGGGTCTGCCCGCCCCTGTTTTCGCTTTCCTTTGTCCTCTTCCCCTCTTGTTTTCCCCCCCCCCCTTTCGTTCTCCCCTTCCCCCCTTCGCTTCTCCTCCCCCCCCTCTCTCGGCTTTTTCCCTGTTCGCGGTCCTCGTCTTCTTCCCGCCCTTGCTTTCCCGTTCCCCTCCGGTTTCCCCTGCGTCGCTCCGCCTCCCTCTCTCGCCCCCTTCGCTGCCGCTGGTTTGCTTCCCCTGCCCCTTTTTCTTCCTGCCGGCCCCCTTTTCTTCCCCCCCCCCCTCCCCTTTCGCTGTTCCTGTTTTCCCCCCCCGTCCTCTTTTCCTTCCCCCTTTCCCGCCCCCCCCCCTTCTTCTTCTTCCGCCCCGCCCTTCTCCCCCCCCCTCCCCCCCTTTCGTTCCTCCTCCCCTTTCCGCGCTCCGCCGCCCCTTCCCTCCCTTCCCCGTCCCCCCTTCTCTTCGTCCTCCTCTTCCTTTCGCTGCCGTTTTTCTGCCGGTTCCTCCCCTTCCTTGTCTTCTTGCCGCCCCTCCTTTCTCTTTTGCTTTTCCCCCCGCTCTTGTTCCTCCTTCTCCTCCCTCTTTGCTGCTCCCTCCCCTTCCTTCTCCCCGTCCTTTCCTCCCTCCTCCCGTCCTTTCTCCCCCGCCCCCTCGCCTCGGCCCTTCCCCCGTCCTTTCCCTTTCCGTCCTGCCCCCTCCCTGCTTCTCCTCCCGTTTTCCCTCCCCTCGCTTCTCCTTCCCTTTCTCCCCTTGTTTCGTTTTCGCCCCCTTCCCCTCTCCGTGCCCCCCCCCTCCCCCCCCGTTTTTCGTTTTCCCCCGCCCCCCCCCCCTTTTTCGCTGCTCCCCCCCCCCTCCCCGGTTCGCCCCCCCCCTTCTTTTCCCTTCCTCCCCTGGCCCTCCGCTTCCCTTTCTTTTGCTCTTCCTGCTCTGCCCCCCGTTTTTGCCTCCCCGGCCCCCCCCCTGCTTTCCGTCGCCGCGCCCCCTTCTCCCCCTCCCTCCCGTCTTTGGTTCTCTCCCGCCCCTGGCTGGTTCTCTTTCGGTCCCCCTCTGTCTTCCTCTCCGCGTTTTGCCGTCGTTCCCCCCCCGGTCCCGTCCCCCCCTGTTTCCTTTCGTCCCCTCCCCCCTTTTTTCGCTTGCCCCCCTCCCCCCCCCTCCCTCCCCCCCCCCCCCCGTTCCCCCTCCTGCCCCCCCTCTCCCCCTTTTTCCCCCCCCTCCTCCCCCTCTCCCTCCCCCCCTTCCCCGCTTTTCTTTTGTCCCCCCTTTCTCCTCTTTTTCCCCTCTTTTTCCCCTCCCCCCCCCGCCTTTCCCTCCTCTGCCTCCCCCCCCTGTCTTTCGCCTCTGCCCCCCCTCTCCCTTCCCGCCTTTCCGTCCCCCTCCCCTCTTCTTGTTGCCGTCTGGCCCCCTGGTCGCCTTCCTCCTCGCCCCGCGTTGTCTCCCTGTTTTCCCTTTTTCTCCCCTCCTTTTTTCCCCTTCCCCCCCGTCCCCCTGCTTGGTCCCCTGTTTCCCTCCGCCTTCGCTTCTGGCCCTTTCCCCTCTTCTCTTCGTCCTCCTTCTCCTGTTGCCCCTCTTCCCCCCCTCCCCTTTGCTCCCCCCCCCCCTCCTTCTTTCTTCCCCCCCGTGCTTTTCGTTCTCTGTCTTTTGCCTTTGCCCCCCTCCCCTTCTTGTCCGCTCCCCCTCCTCCTCTTTTCCTCCCCCCCCCTCTTTTCCTCCCTGCCCTTTTCTTCCCCCGCTTCCTTCCCCGCCCCTCTTGCTCTTTTCCCCCTTTCCTTCCGTGCTTCTCCCGCTTTCCCCCCGCTGGGCTTTTCCCGCTCCCTGCTCTTCTTCCCTGCTCCCCCCCGCTTTCTTCCCGCTTCCTCCTTTCGCCCCCCCTCTTTCGTCCTTCTCGCCCCCCCTCTTTCTTCTTTTGGTTTGCCTTTCCCCCCTCCTCGCCTTCTCTTCTCCTTTTCCCGCCTGTCTCTTCTTCTTCGTCTTGCGGCCCCCCCCCCCCTGCCCTCTGGGCTTCTGTCCCCCTTCGGGCCCCCCGCCCGGCCCCCTTTCCTCGGTCTTCTCCCCCCCCTCTCCCGTGTGTTCCTTTTTCGCGCCGCGCCGGGCTCGCCGCCCCCCCCTTCCCCTGTTGCTTCGTCCCCTTCTGGTTCTCTTTGTCTTTTCCCTTTGTCCCCGTAGGGGAATGTGTCCCCTCAGTGCTTCGTCCCCTTGTCCCCTCAGTGCTTCGTCCCCTTGTCCCCTCAGTGCTTCGTCCCCTTGTCCCCTCAGTGCTTCCCCTTAGGGGGACCGCTGTCTTCCCCGGAGGGGAACCCCTTTGTTTCTCCCTTGTCCCCTACGGTTCCCCCCCGGGGCCCCGGGCGCCGCCCCGGCGGGCCGCCGGGGCCCCGTCGGGCCCCCCGTCCGTTCCCCTCCGTCCTGGCCCGTCCCGCTGTCCCCTGTCGTCCCCTGTCCCCCGCGGGGCCGGGGCCCCGGCGGGGCCGCGGCCCCGTCGTTCGTCTCCCTTCCCCGTCGGGGCCCCGGGCGCCCCCGCGGGGCCTGCTTCCCCTTCCCCTCCGGTTCCCCTTCCCCTCTGGGGCCCGGGGCCGCCCGGGGGCCCGCCTTGGTCCCTGTCCGGGCCCCGGGTGTTCCTCCCCTTCCCCTCCGGTTCGTCTCCCTTGTCCCCTTTGGGGCCCCGTCGGGCCCCGGGCGCCCCCCGGGGCCGCCCGCTTTGGTTCCCTTCCCGGGCCCGGGCCGCCCGCTTTGGTTCCCTTCCCGGGCCCGGGCCGCCCGCTTTGGTTCCCTTCCCGGGCCCGGGCCGCCCGCTTTGGTTCCCTTCCCGGGCCCGCCTCCCCGCGCCTCTCGGCGCGGCCCGCCCGGTTTCCTCCCGGCTCCTTTCCTTCCCCCTCTTTCCCTTCTCTTTCTTTTTCCTCTCTTTCTTTTTCCTCTTCCCCCCGCTTCCCTTCCCTTTTTGTTCGCCTCTTCCCTTCTCTTCCCTCCTCTTTTCCCGGCTCCTCTTCCCTTTTCGTCGCCCCCCCCCCCCCCCCCCTCTCTTCCTCTCGCCTCTGCTCCCCCCCTCGCCCCCTCCTCCCTCCCCGTCCCGCCGGCCCTCCCCTCCGCTGTCCTTTCCCTCCGTTCCTTCTCCCCCCTCCCCGTGTCCCGTCCCCCGCTCGCCCTCCCCCCCGCTTCTGCTCCCTTTCTTTCTCCCCGTGCTTCCCCCCCTCCTTTCTTTCTGTTCCTCTGTTCCCCCCTCCCCCTTCCCCCCCTCCCGTGGGCTTGTCGTTCCCTTGGTTCGCGCCCCGCCCTGTCCCGGCGGCCGTTGCGGGTTCGCGTCCCGTCCGTCCCGCCCTCCCTCTTCTCTTCCGCCGTTCCGCCCTTCCCGTCCTCCCTCCTCTTCCCCCTCCCTTGTGTTGCTTCCTTCCCTCCTTTCCCCGTTCGGGTTTGGTTTTGTGTCCGCCGCCCCTGCCCTCTTGTGCCCCCCCCCTCTTCTGTTCTTGTTCTTTCTCGGTCCCCCCCCCTCCCCGCCCCGTTCCGCCCTGTCCCTTGGGTCCCCCCTGCCCTTCCTCCGTTCTTTCCCGCGTTGTCTCCTCGTTCCGCCTCCTCCTGCCCCTGGCCCCCGTTACATTTCTCCTTTGTTTCCCTGTTGTTGTCTTTTGTTACTGATAGGCAACCGTTTCGCTCCGGGCCTGCCCTCCCCCGCGCCGCCCCCCTTCCCTTAGGTTGCTCCTTTTAGTTCGTCGCTGGTAGGCCCCCCGGCGCCGCCCCCCTCGCCGCGGCCTTCGTTTGTTTGTTCCTTTTGTTTCTCTTCTGGCCCCTCCCCCCGCTTTTCTCCTTCGCCCTTTTGTTCCCCCGCCCCGTCCCTGTTTCCCCTTCCTCCTCCCCGCGTTCCCGCCGTTTGCTTTTTCGTTCCCCCCCCCTTTTGCCCCCCCCCCTTTCCCCCCTCTTTCCTCCCTCCCTCCCTTTCGTTCCCCGCTCCCCTTCGTCCTCCTCCTTCCGTTCTGTAACGGTTTCGTTTGTCCCATTGTTGTCTTCCCCCTCTGTTTCCCCATGTCACCAGTGCGTCCCCGTAGTTCTCCCATTCCCTTCAGTCCCTTCTGTTCCCTTCAGTCCCTTCTGTTCCCTTCAGTCCCTTCTGTTCCCTTCAGTCCCTTCTGTTCCCTTCAGTCCCTTCGATGCCGGGCCCCGCCGGGCCTGCCGGGCCCCGCCGGGCCTGCCGGGCCCCGCCGGGCCTGCCGGGCCCCGCCGGGCCTGCCGGGCCCGCCGGGCCTGCCGGGCCCCGCCCGCCCCTCCGGTTCCCCTTCCCCTCCGGTTCCCCTTCCCCTCCGGTTCGTCTCCCTTCCCCTCCGGGCCCCGGGCGCCCCCCGGGTTCCCGGCGGGGCCGCCCGGGGTTCCCCGCGGGGCGCCCCGCCCGTGCCGGGCCCCGCCCCGCGTTCTTCCCCTTCCCCTCCGGTTCGTCTCCCTTGTCCCCTTTGGGCCCCGTCGGGGCCCCGGGCGCCCCCCCGGGTTCCCCGGCGGGGCCGCCCGGGGTTCCCCGGCGGGGCCGCCCTCGTTCCCCTTTGGGCCCCGGGCGCCCCGCCCTGGGCCCTGGCGCCCCGGCGGGGCCCCGTGGCCCCGTCCGCGCCGCCCCCCGCCGGCCCCCGGGCCCTCGCGCCCCCTGGCGCGGCCCCCCCCGGGGCCGTGCTTGCCCCCCTTTCTGTCGCCCCCCCGCTTTTCTTTCTCCCTTTTTCCCGGCCCTTCCTTTCCTCCCCTCCCTCCCTTCTCCTCCCGTCCCTCTCCCTCGCCTCCCCCGTCCCTCTGTCCCCCGCCCTTTCCTCCGTCTTTTCCGCTCTGGTGGCCGTTTTTTCTTTCTCTGGTCCCCCGTCTTTCGTTCCTTCCTTTTGGGTCCCCGGCCGCGGCCTTGTCCCCCCCGTTCCCTTTTCCTCGCCGCCGGTCTCCTCTCCGTGCTTTTTTTCGTCTTCCGGCCTCCTCGTCTCCCCCCTTTTTCTCCTCCTTCTCCGTTTCCTCCTGTTCTTTTCGCCCCCCCTTTCTTTCGCTTGTCGCGTCCCGTCCCTTTTCTCGTTCCGTTTTGTCCCTCCCCCTCCCCGCTCCGTCCCCCCCCCCTCCTCCGGTGTCTTTCTTTGTTCCCCTCTTTGTCCCTTGTCCCCGTCGGGGCCCGCCTCGCGTCCCCGGTCCGTCTTTTTTCTCCCTCTTTCGTTCGGCGCTTCTTTTTCTCCCCTCTCTCCCCGTCCCCCCGGGGCTTTTCCCCCGTTGCTTTCCTTCCCGCCTCCGCTTCGTTTTCCTCCCCCCCTCCCCTTCGCCTCTTTTCCCCCTTTTTGTTTCTTCTCTTTGCGGCTTTTCCGTTGCCTGCTCGCCTCCCTGCCCCCTTCCCCTCCGGGCCCCGTGTCCCTCCCGCGTCTCCCCCTCGCCTTCTCCTTTCTCCTTTGCGTTTCCTGTCCCCGCCCCCTTCCCTCGCGGGCCCCCCTTCGCTTGGCTCTTGTGTGTTGGGGGTCGCTCCTCTTCCCTCGGGCGGTTCCCGCCCTCCTTCCTTGTCGCGGTTCTGTTCTTCTCCCGTTGTCCTCCTTCCGTCCCCCCTCCCTCCCCTTTTTTCTGGGTTTCCCTTGGTCTCGTGTCCCTCCCGTCGTCCTCCCTGCCCCTGGGCGCCTCCTTTCCGTCCCTTTCCTGCCTCCCGCCTTCGTTTCTGGTTGGGCCGGTTCTCTGGCTTTCTTTGCCCTTTCCGTTTTTGCCCCTTCTGCTCCCGTCTTCCCCCCCTGTGGCGTCCCGGGCTGTTTGTTCTTCCTTTTCTGCCCCGTTTCGGTCTTCCCCCCTCTTGGGGTGGCTGGCCCCTTCGTGGTGCCCCCGCCCCCCCCCTGGCCTTTGGCGTTCTGCCGGTGTTGCCGCGGCTCCTCTTCTTCTTTCCGGTGCTCTTTTTTTCGCTTCCGTCTGGCCCTGGCCCTCCTGGGCTTTCGCGCTTTTCCGTGCCCCCCGCCCCGGTCCCCCGCGTTCGCTTTCCCCCCCCTTTTTGGTATTCACTTATTCTTATCTGGTTTACTTTGTTTTGGTTTTGGTGCATTCCACGTAACTGGTGTATTTGGTCCTGGTATTTGGGTTTCTGACCCTTCTGGCTTCCCCGGTCGTGTTCCCCCCGTCGCCCCTTCTTGGGGTGCTGCTGGTTTTGCTCCCTTCCCTCCCGGTGGTCTTCCCGCCCCTCCCCTTGCCGCCGGTCTCCTTGGTGTCTTCGCTGGTTTCTTCCCCTTCTGTGTCCGTCCTTCCCTCCGTTTCTCCTTTGGTTTCTCTCTGGGTCGTCTTGCCCCCGTCTTCTCTCGTCGTCTCGCCGCCGTCTTCTGGGCCGCTTTTGTTGTCGCCGGTCCTCTGTGGTCTGGTTCGGCCGCTCCTCCTCTTGCCTTCTTCGGTCCGCCCCGTTCTCCGTGGGCCCCCGGTTTCTTCCCCCCGCCCTTCCCCCCGCGTCCCCGCTCGTCTCGCCGCCGGTGCTTCTTTCTCTGCGGCCTGGTCTCGTCTTCCCGCCCCCCTCGCTTTCTCTGCTTCTCTTGGTCCTCCCCCCGCTCCCGGTGGTTTCTTCCGTCCTGGTGCGCTGCCCCGTGGCGCCGGTCTTGCTGTCGGTTGGTTCGGTCCTGCTGTCTTCCCCGCTCCCGCCGGTCGTGCTTTCTTTGTTCGTCGTCTGCCTCCTTTCTTTGCCCCTTCCCTGTTCTTTTCCTTGCTCCCGCTGGTCTTGTTCGTGCTGCCGTTCCTTTCCGTCCCGCTGCCTCCCCCTCTCGTCTTGCCCCCGTCGGTGTTTCTGTTCCCTTCTCCGGTGGTGCCTTCGCTGGTTTCCCCTTTCCCGCTCCCGCGCCTGTTCCCCCTCCGCTCGCCCCGCTCCGTTCGGTGCCCTTTTCGCGTTCGCTCGCCGTCCTTTCCCCTCCGCTGGTGTCTTCCGCCGTCGCCCTCGTGGTTGGTTTCCGTTTGGTCCTGTCTGCTTTGCCTTCCTCTTCTTCTTTGGTCCTCTTTGGCCTGGTGCTCGTCCGCTTTTCCGTGCTGTCTTTGCGGGTCTTGCCGCTGCTCTTCCTGCCCCCGTTGCCTTCGGTCCCTCCCCCCCCTTGGTGCCCCTTCTTCTTTCCGTGCCGCCTTCTCCCCTTTTTTTCCTCCCCTGTTCCTTTTTTTCCCCTCCCGCTTTCCTTCCTCCTTCCGCTCTGCTCCCCCCCCGTGCCCGTGTCGTCCCCTCCCGTCCTTTTTGCTTTCCTTCCGGCCCTTGCGCTTTGTCTTCTGCTTTTCCCCCTCTCCCCGCTTTTGCCTCGTTGTCGTTTCCCTCTTCGTTCCTTCGCTTTCCTTCGTGCTTTCTTCCCTGTCTTTTGCCCCCTTTTCGCTCCCCCCCCTCTCCCCGTCCCCCCCCCTTCCGTCTTTCCCTTGCCGTCCTCCGGTCCCCCCTCCCCCGTCGCTTTTAGCCGTCGTTTTTTGTTCCTTTTTTCTCCTTTGGTTGTTTTGCCTTTTTCTTCCTTCAGGAGACGCCTTACGGAGACGGTAGCGTTTCTTTTAGTTCGTCCCCTGTGGGTTCCTATTCCCTTCCCTCGTCCCCCTTGCTTCCCCGTCGGGGCCGCCCCGGTTTCTCCCTTGTCCCCGTAGGGGAAGGGAGCCGAACACGCCCCTTCCTCTCCGGGGACGTTATTTAGTCCCCAAAGGGGAAGTCATTCTTCCCCTCTGTTTCTCCCTTGTCCCCGTTGGGGCCGGGCGCCGCCCCCCTTGTCCCCGTCGGGGCCGGGGCCCCTCTTCCCTTCCCGGGCCCGGGCCCCTTTCCCTGCGGCCCCCCCCCCCGGGGCCGCCCCCTTTTCCCGGCCCGGGCCGCCGCCCCCGGGCCCCGCGGCCGCCGCCCTCTGTTTCTCGTCTCTCTTCGCGCCTCCCCTCCTTCCCTTTCCGGGGTTCCCTGGCGGGGCCGCGCCGCCGGGCGCCCGTTTCTTGTTGTTGTCGCTTTTAGTTCCTCGTCCCTTCCCCGGCCGCGTCCCCCCCCCTCCCGGGCCGCCGTATTTGTCCCCTCCGGGGTTTCCTCCCCGCGCCCCCCCCGTCTGCCCCCCGTCCGCTTTCCCGGCCCCCTTCCGTCCCCGTCGGGGCCCGCCCTCCGTTCCCCGTCCTTCCCCCGCGGGGCCGCCGCCCTGCCCGGCCGCGTTTCTTTTTCTTTTCCGGGTTTTGCGCCGCCGCCGTCCTCCCTTTCCGGGCCCCCTCCCGCTCCCTCCCTCCCCCTTTGTTCCCCTTTGCGCCTCCTCCTTGCCCCCTCCGCCGCCCCTCCCCCCCCCGCTCTTCCTCGTCGCGCCCCTTTCTGGGCCGCCTTCGCGTCTCCTTCGGGCCCCCGTCGTTTCGCCGTCGCCCCCCGTTTTCCCCCCCCGGGCGTTGCATTTTTCCCCCTCGTAGCTCCCCTCTTTCCGTTCCGCTTTTTGTCCTTTTTCGGTCCCCTTCCTTTCGTTCCCCTTTGGCGCCCGCCCGGGCCCCCTTTCCTTCTTTTTTCTTTTCCCCTTTGTTCTTTTCGTTTTTTTCTTTCTTTGCTTGGCCTTCTTCCCGTCTTTTCCCCCCTCGTCCCCCTTGTTTTCGCCCCGTGTTCCTTTTCCGGTCCTTTTTTGTTTCTCGCTTCCCCCCCCTGCCGTTTTCGCCCTTCGGGCCTTTTTTGTTTCTTTCCGTCCCGCCCCCGTTCCTTCCGTCCGTCCTTGTTCGTTTCTCCCCCGGCCCCGGCCCCTGTGCCCCCCTTTTTGTCCGCCCCCCTTTCCCCCCCCTCCCTTTCTCTTTTTTCCCCCTCCCCCGTTCCCTTCCTTCCCCCCCTCCCCTCGCTTTTTCCTTTTTCTGGCCGCTTTCGTTTCTCCTTTCTTCTTCGTTGGGCCTTTCGGTCTTCTTTTCTTTGCGCTTTTCTTCCGCGCTCCTCCCCGTCTGGTTCCCTCCTTTTTTTCTCCTCCTCCCCTCCGCTTCGCTTTTTCTTGTCCGTCCCTCCTGGCGCCGCTTCGTCCCCTGCCCTTTGTGCCTCCGGCGCTTCGCTCCGTCTCTCCGCTTTCTGGCCTCCCTCTCCCGCTTCCCCTTTGGCTCTCCCTCCCGTTCTGGCTGTCCCCTTCGGCTCGTTTTCCTTTTCTTCCCCTCTCCTCCGCCCTCCCGCCCTCGTTTTTCTCCGTCCTCGGCCCCCCCTCCCCTGTCGTTTTTTTCCCCCTTCCGTCCGTTTTCCGGGCTCCGCTTGGCGTCTTTCCTTTCCTCCTCCGGTTCCTTCCTTCTTCCCCGCTTTTCCCCCTTCTCCCCCCGCCTGCGCCCCCGCTCCCCCGTTTTCTTCCCCGTTTCCGTTCGTTCTTTTTTTCTTTTCCTCCCCGCCCCTTCTGTTGTCCCCTGCCTTTTTCGCCCTTCCTCTTCGTGTTCTTCCCCGGCTCCCGCCCTTTTTTTGCTGGTGGGCCGCCCCTCCCTCCCCGCCTCCCCTGTCCCCCTTCCCCGCCGCCCCCCTCCCCCCGGTCCCGCCCCCGCTGGGCTTTCCCTCGCTCCTCCCCCCCCTCCCCTTCTTCTCCTTTTGTCTTCTCCGCCGTCCCCCCCTGCCCCTCCTCTCTCCTCCCCCCCTCTTTTCCCCTCCTTTTTCGCCTGTTTCCCCCTCCCGTTTCTTTTTCGTCTCCTTTTGTTCCTGTTCCCTTTGTTCTTTCTCCCCGTCCCCTCCGTTTGCTCTCCTCTTTTTTCCCCGTCCTTCCCCCTCCTCCTTCTTCTTTCCCTTCCCCCCCCCCCCTTTTGGGTTCCGTGCTGGTCCCCTCCGGGCGCCCCCCTCCCCTCGCCCCCTTCGCCTCCCCGTCCGTGTGTTTTCTTCCCTCTGTCCCTCCCCCCCCGTCCCCCCGCTCCCGGTTTTCCCCTCCCTTTCCCCCCTCCCCCTCGCCTGCCCCCTCTCGCCTTGTGCTTTTTCCCCGGCTCCCTGTGGGCCTCCCGTTTGTTGTCCTTTCTCCCGCTCCTTTTTTCGCCCCCTCCCCTTTCCCTTCCCCTTCTTTTCCTCTTGGTCCCCCTCGGGGCCCGGTGCTCGCCCTCCTGTTTCGCCCCGGCTTCCCTCTGGGTTCCCTTTTTCCTTCTTTTCCTTCGCCCGCTCCCCCCCGGTGCCCCCTTGTTCTTTCTTTTGGCCCCCTCTCCTCTTGCCGTTCTTTTTGTCCTCGGGCCCGTGTTTTGGCTTTTGTCCCCTTCCGGGCCGTTGTTCCCCGTTTCTTCTTTCCGCTTTTCTTGTCCCCGCCCCCTTTTGTTTTTCCCTTGGTCTTCTCCCGGGGGCCGGGCCCCCCCCTTCTCTCCCGCCCCCTCCCGGTTTTTTCCTCCCTCTCCGGCCTTTTTCCTGCTTCCCCTTTTTTCTCCCTTCTTGTCCCTCCCGGGCCCCCCCTTTCCCCTCCGGGCCCCCCGCGTTCGGTCCCTCGTTGCTTGTAATTTTTTTAGTAGCCTGTTCCCTTTCTTTCTTTCTGGTACTCTCTTCCTCGCCGGGCCGCGGGGGCTGGGTGCCGCCCCCTCCGCTTCGTCCCCCCGGGGCCCGCTCTCCGTTTGCCCCCTTTGGGCCCGTCCCGGGGTTCTTCTCGCGGTCCCCGCCGCGCGTGCCGCTTTTCCGGGGGGCCGCTTTGCCGGGCCTGCTGGCTCCTTTTTTTCCCGCCCGTCCCGCCCCGTCGCGCTCCTCGCGCTTCCTTCCTTTCCCTTTTCTGGCCCCGGCCCTTCTCCCGCTCCCGCCCCCTCCTCCCCCGTCGCTTCTGGTTTTCCCGCCCCCGGGCTTCCCCCCCCCTTCGGCCCTTTCTTCCGTCCCCTTCCCTCTGCCGCTGGTCCCGTTTTCCCCGGCTGGGGTCCTCCTGTTTTCCTGGGTGTTTTCCTTGTCTTCTTCGCCGCTTTTTTCTTCCTTCTTTTCGCCCTTTCTCCCCGTTCTCTCCTTTTCGCTGCCGTTCCCCTGCGTTGGGCCCCTTTCGCTCCCGTTTCTTCCTCCCGTCCGCTCGTCCCCTTTGGGTTCGTCCCCCTGTCTGCTTTTCGCCCCCGTCCCGGGCCCTCTCCTTCTTTCCCTTTCCGGGGGCGCCCCGCCTCCCTGGGGCCGCCCCCCCCCGGGGCCTGCCCTTCCGGTTCTCCCCGGCCCCCGTTTGTCGTTTCCTCCTGTTCCCCTCTCTTGCCCTCCCCTCCCCCTTCTGCTTTTTTCTCCTCTTGTTGCCCCCCCCTTCCTTGCTTCCCGCCCCCGGCTCTTCTTCCCCCCTCTTTTTTCCTTCTGGCGTTCCGTCCGCTCCCTTTCTTCTCCCTTGCCCTTTTCCCCGTTGCCTCGGTCCCTTGTCCCCGTGGGGGGCCGGGTCCCCCGCCGCTCCGCCCCCCCCTCGCGGCGCCCCGCCCTCTTGTTGCGCCTTTGGTTTCCTCCCCCTCCGTTTCGGCCCCTTTTTTCCTCTTTTTTGTCGCCGTTGGCTTCTGTTCTCCCTCTCCCGTTCCCTCCTTTCTTGTCCTCTCGTTCTTTTCTTCTCCCTTCTCGTTTGCCTCCCCCCTTTTGCTCCTCTCCCGCCCTTTCCCCTTTTTGTCTCCCCTCTCCCCCCTTCTCTTCTCTCTCTTTTCTCTCCTCCTCCTCTCCCCCCTCGCTCCCCCCCCTCCTCCCGTTTGCTTTGCTCTTCCCTCTCCTCTCTGCCTTCCTCGTTTCCCCTTGTGTGGGCTTTTCCCCTTTGGGCCCTCTCCGCCCTCCTCGCGCCCGTCGCCGCCCCTTCGCTTCTCGTTCCTGGCCCCTTCCCGCCGTCTTTCCCTCCTGTTTTCTTTCCGTTCGTCGTCTCCCCCTGTCCTCTCTTTCGGGCCCGCCGCCGCGGCTCCCCTCCGGTTCTCCCTTTTTCCCTTTCCGGGCCCCTTTCGGCCTGTGTCCCTTCCCGTCCCCCCCCCCCTCTTTCTCGTCTTCCCCGCTTGGGCCCCCCTTGTCGTCCCCTTTGTTTCTCCCTCCCGGGCGCCGCCCCGTCGGTGTTCCCCTTCCCCTCCGGTTCGTCTCCCTTGTCCCCTTTGGGGCCCCGTCGGGGCCCCGGGCGCCCCCCGGGGCCGCCCTTTCCTTCCCTTCCCCTTCCGCCTTGCCTGTGTCCCCTTGCCTGCGGTGTGGTCCTCTTCCGGGGCCGTCCTGCGGGGCCCGCCTTCCCCTTTTGTCCCCCCCGGTCCCCGGGTCCGCCCCTGCTTTCCCTTCCCCGCCGGGGCCCCGGTCCCCGCCCCGGCGTCCCCCCCCGTGCTTCCCCGTCGGGGCCGCCCCCGTTCCCCTTCCCCTCCGGGGCCCGGGCCGCCGCCCCGCCGCCCGCTTTCGCTCTGGGGGCCCCGGTTCCCCTCCTGCTCCCCCCCCGGGGCCCCTTCCCCTTCCTCGGCCCCCCCGGGGCCGGGGGTTCGTCCCTTTCCGGGCCCGCCCCGGCCCCCGCCGCCCCCCCCCCCGCTCCCCTTTTTCTCTTTTTCCCCCTCTCGCCCTTGCGCCGTGTGCCCTGTCCCTTGCCCGCCCGGCTCTTCCGGGGTCCTTTTTTTCCCCCCGTTCCTTCCTCCCTCTGTCTTTCCCTGGTGCCCGTTTTTCCCCTTCTGCCGCTTGGTTCCGTGCTCCCCCCCCCCTTCCCCCCGTGCTCCCGTTGTTTGGCCTGTCGTTGGTCCCGCCCTTTTCCCTGGTGCTGTCGGTGGTGGTTTCCCCGGTCTTCCCCTTCCTTCTGGTTTTTTCCCCCTCTGGCGTGCTCGCGGTCTTCCTCGTGCCTTCCCGCTTTCTCCCCCCGCTCTTGGTGGTTTCGTCCTGGCCGCGGCTCTGTTCTTTGCTGGCTGGTTCCCTTCCCCTCCCGCTGCTCCTCCCTTCGCCTGGTTCCCCCCGTTGCCTCTCTGTTCCCTCCCCCTTTCGCCGGTCTTCTTGGTTTCGGTCGTTTCGCTTGGGCCGGTCCCCCGCTTCCCGTTTCTTTCCCCGTCCCTCCCCTCTTCGCTGCTGGTGTCGCCCCGCCCGCCCTCCCGCTTCCTCCTGCTTTCCTTTTCCCTCGTGCCCTTCTGGCTGCCTTCTCTCCCCGTTTTGCTCCCGGTCTTGCCCCTTTTTTCCCCTTCCCCTGGCGTGCCTCCCGTGCCTTTTTCCCCTTTCCCGGTGGGTTCCCCCTGTCCCCGGTGGTCTTTGGTTCCGTGCTCCTGCCCCCCCCCCCGTCGCCCTTGCCGTCTTCTTCTTCGTCGCCGGTCCTCTGTCCCGTCCGCCCTGGGGTCTTGGTCCCCGTCTTCGTGCCCTTTTCGCCGCTCCTCGCGGTCCCTTTCCCGGTGCCGGTCCCGTTGGTTTCTCTGCCCTTCTCCCCCCTTCGTGGCCTGCTCCCTTCGCTCTTCCCTTCGCTTTCTTTGGTTCCTTCTCCCTTCTTGTGGCTTGTCTCTTCTGGGTCCCCTTCCCTCCCCCTCTTTGCTGGCCCCTTCCGTCTGCTCCGTTCCCCGCCCCTCCCCCCGTCCTCCCCTCTCTCTTTGTCCCGCTTCCCCCTCTTCTCTCCCTCCCCGCTCTGTTTGGTGCCCCGTCCCTGGTTGCTTTCTTTTTGCCCCCTCCCCCCTCTCTTTTCTGGGCCCCTCTTTCGGGTCGGCCCCCTCCGCCGGCCCCCCCTCCTGTTCCTTTCTTGGCTCCTCCGCGCCTTTCCGTGGGCCCTTCTTTTTTCCTTCCCCCCTTCTCCCCCCTTCCCGCCCCTTCTGTTTCCGCTTTTTCTGCTTCTCCCCCGCTTCCCCCCGCGCCTCCCCCCCCCCCGCTTGCCCCCCGCCGCCCTCCCTTTTTTCGCCTGGTTTCTTGGCTTTCGTGCCGGTGCCGGCTCTTTTTTTCTTCGTGCGCCTCGTTGCCTCTTTGTGCTTCCTCCCGCCGCTGCTTTCGTTTTCCCTCCCCTCCGCCCCCCCTTGGGTTTTGGTCGCGTCCCCCCTTCTCCCCCCCTCCCCGCCTTTTTGCTCGCTCTCCCGCCCCCGGTGCCGCCCCTCTTCCCCGCCTCGTTCCTCTTTTTCCTGGGCCTCTCCCTCTTCCCCCGGTTTTTCCCCGGTTTGCCCCCTGGGTTCCCCCTTCTCCCCCCTCTGCTCCCCCCCTTTCGCCCTCCCCCTCGCCCCCCCGCCCCGCCTCTTCCCTTCCCTCGTGCTTGGCTTGCCGGCTTTTCTGCTGCTGCCGGTGGTTTTCCTGCTCGTCTTGGTGCCCCCCCCCTCCCCCCGGTCCCCCCCCGCTGCGTTTCCGTTTCCCCGCCTCTGTTGCTCCCCCTCCGCCCCCGCTGTTCTGGCGCCCCTTCCCCCTTCTTTGCCCTTTCTTCCGTCCCCGTCCGTGCTGCGGCCCCCCCCCTTTCCGCGTCGCCGCCCGTCCTCCCCCCCTTTCGCCCCTCTTTTCCCTTCTTTTGCCCCTTCCCCCTTGCCCGGTCCCCCCCCCTTTTCTTTGCCCTGTGGCCCCCCTCGCTTTCCGGTTTCTCCCCCTCCCCTCTCGGTCTTGTTGCCCGCTTTTCTGCCCCCGTTGCCCCCCTTCCCGCCCCCCCCCCCCTTTCCCCTTGCCCCCGCCGCCTTTTGTTTTCTTCCCTTGCCTGGTGCCCCCCTGTTCTCGCCCCTGTCCTTTTTCTCGCTTGCCTGCCCCCGCTCCCGCTCCCGTCCCCGCTCTCCTGCCTTGCCCCCTTTGTTCTTCTCGCCTTGCCTCCTCTGTCTGCTCTGCCTCCCTCTCCCTCTCTCGCCCCTGCCTCTGGTCCCCCTTCTCTTTCTTTCCCCCCCCCCTTGGCTTGGTGGTTTCTGTCTTGTTGGTGCCGGTGCTCCCGCCGCTCTTTTTCTGGTTCGTGCCTCTGCTCCTCCGCCTCCTTCTCCTCCCTTCTTCGCCCGTGTCCTTCGTCCCCGTGCTGCTCTTCTTTCCCCTTTCCCCTGGGTTTGTCTTTTCTTCGGTTTCCCCCGCTTTGGTTTCTCTCTTCCCCCTGCTCCCCTGCGTGCTTTCGGTCGTCCTCCCGCTCTGTTCTCCGCTCCTGCCCTTCCGCTTCCCCCTGTTTTTGCTCCGTGGCTTCCCCTCCCCCCTTCTTCGCCCCGCCCTTCCCCGCCCCTCCTGCCTTCGCTGCTCCCCGTTTCCCTTGGGGTGGTGCTTTCGTCGCTGTTGGTGGTCCCGTCGCTCTGCTGCCCCTCTCTCTCGGTCCTTCTGCTTTTCTGGTTCGCCTTGTGGTGGGCCCTGTCCCCTTTCGCTCTCTGCTGGCCCGTCTCCCCCCCTGCTGCCGTCCTTTTCTCCCCCGTTTTTCTTTTTCTGTGTTCGGGCCCCGGGCCCCTCTGTTGTCTCGGCCCCCTCCGCCGGCCCCCTTCCTCTCCTGGGCTCCTCCGCGCCTCTCCGCGGCCCGTCTTTTTTTCCTTTTTCTGCCTCTTGTTTCCCCTTTCTCTTTGGTTCCTTGTCCTTTCGTTCCTTTCCCGGCCCCGGTCCCGGCCCCCCCCGGGCCCGGCCGCTGGGCCCGTGCTCCGGCCCTTGCCCCCCGCCCGTCGTTTCTTTCGCTTCCCTTCCCGGGCCCGGGGCCCCCCCTTGTCCCCCGGGGGGCCGTGCCCCGCCTGGGCCCCTGTTTTCTCGCGGTGGCCCCGCTGCCGCCTCTTTTTTCCCTTGGTTCCTCGGTTTCTTCGCCGGTGCTGGTTCTTTTGGCGCCCGGTCCCCGCCCCCCCCCCCCCTCCGGCCGGGCCCCCTTCCGCCTCGGGTTCGCTTCTCCCCCGGGGCGTGGTTCTGTCGCCCTTCTCCCCGCTGCTGTCCCCTTCCTTCGTCCCCTCCGCTCCCCCTTCGGTTTTGGTCTCGTCCCCCCCTCCCCCCCCCGCTCCTGCGTCTTGGCGTTCCTCTCCGTCTCCCCGTGCTTTTGTTTTCCTTTTTGTTCCCTTCTTCCCCGGTCCTTTCGTCTTCGCCCCCGTCGCCCCCCTTTGCCCCTTGGGTCCCTCCCCTCCCTCCTTCTTGGGGTCCCCCTCTTCCTCTCCCCCTTGGGCTCCGGCGCCCTCCTTCGCTGCTGCTTGTTGGCCGGCTTTGTCGCCGCCGCCGGTGGGTTTTCTCCTCCTGCTGGCCCTGCTTTTTGTCGTGGTCCGCTCCCCTCTGGCGCGCCCCGTTCTGGCTTTTTTTTCCCCTGTCTCTTCCCCCCCCCCTGCGCTTCGTGTCCTTCTTGCGCTTCCCCCTTTGTTTGGTGCTCCCCCTCCCCTCCGTCCCCTTCCCCCTGGTTCTCCGGCTGTCCCTCCCCTCGTTTCGCCCTTGCTGCCGCGGCTTGTCGCCCTCCCCTCCTCGCTTCTTTTCCCCCTTTCCGTTGCCGGGCCCGCCCCCCTCGCTTCTCTCCGTTGGGTCCGCGTCCCCGGTTCTCCCCCCGTGGTGTCCCTTTGTCCGCGCGTTCTGCTCCCCCTTCGCGCGGCTCCTTCCTCCTCTTTCTGCCCCTTTGGCCTCGTGTTGTATTTCCCTTCCCCCCTGGGGCCTCCGGGCCCCCCGTCCCTTGTCCCTTGTCCCTTGTCCCTTGTCCCTTGTCCCCTCCTGGGGCCCCCTCTTTCCGCCTTTCCTTCTCCCCGCCGCGCCGCTCTCGTCCCCTCCTGCCCCCCCCCTCGGGTCCGGCCCCCCTCCCCGCTTTCCCCCTTCCCGTCCCTGTGTTAATTCTTCTGAAAGGTGTTTTATTTGCTCGTAGTTCTCGTCTTATTCCAGATAAAGCTAACTTAGGTTTCCGCTTCCCTTGTGATGGTCCTGGTCGTGGTGGTACTTGTCAAGTATCTGCTTGGGACCACGTATTCCTAGGTCTTTTCTGGATGTCCCCCCGTTTCTCCCTTGTTCTTTTCCCCTTCCGCTGGCCCTGCCCTCTGCTGTTTGGGGTCCTGTCCCCGCCTCTGGTGTCTCCCCCTTCCTGGTGGTCCCTTTGCCCCCCGTGCCCCTCCTCTTCCCGGCTGGTTCCGTGCTTTCCTCTGGGCCCCCTCTTCCCCGGTCCTCCCCTCATACGGTTCAGCGTTATCGGCTTATGGTCTAATTTTCTTAGGTGCGCATTTTGTATGGGCTTTCTCATTAATGTTCCTATTCTCGGGTCGTGGTTACTGGCCCGCCCTCCTCGCCTCTCTTGTTTGGGCTCCCCCTCCCTTCCCGTCGCCCCTGCCCTTCCCCCCCGTGCTTTCCGCCTTCCGCCCGGCCGTGCAGTAGGTGTTGCTCACTACCTTCTTGGTGGTATTGCTACAACTTGGTCGTTCTTCTTAGCACGTATTATTTCAGTAGGTTCTTTTTCTTCCCTCTTCCTTTTTTTCGTCTTTCCCCTTCTGCGCCTCCCCTGCCTCGGCTTTGCTCTCCCCGCGGGGCCGCCGTTTCTTCGCCTCCTTTTCCCTCCTCCCCCCTTCCTGTTCCTTTCCCGCTCCTCGTCTAGTTGTTTTTAACTTCTTACTACTGATGCCTGCTGTTCTTCGTCCCCCGCGGGCCCCCGTCCGGGCCGTCCCTCCTTTTCCCTCGCGGGGCCCTTTCTCGTCTCCTTCCCCCCGGGGCCCTCGCCGCCCTGCTTTGTCCCCTTCCGGTCCCCCGGCGTTTTCCCTTGTCCCTTCGCTCTTTCCCCGGCGGGGCCGTCGTCCCCTTTGTTTCTCCCTTGTCCCCTCCGGTTCCCCCCCGGGGCCCCGGGCGCCGCCCCGGCGGGGCCGGGCCTCTGCGCCGCCCCCCGTGTTCCTCTTTGTCCCCCCGTCCTTCTCTTCCCGGGCCCCTCCCTTCCCCCCTCCGGTCTTTCCTCCCTTTTCCTTCGCCCTGCCCTGCTCCTCTCGTCCCTTCCGTTCCCCGTTTGTCTCCTCTCCCCCCCTTCCCGTCTGTTCTTCTCTTTCTCCTCCCTCCCCCTCCCCCTCCCCCCCGGGGCTCTGGCGGCCTGGTCGCCGCTCCGGCCTTCCCCTCCGTTCTTGTGCGCCCCCGGTGCGGGTTCCCGTCCCTCTTTCCCCCTCCCTCTTTCTGTCCTTCCTTCTCTTCCCCTCCCCGTTTCTTCCGCTCCCCTTTCTCGTGTCCCCCCCGCCGCCCGTCCCCTCCTCTTTTTCGTTCTTCTTCTTCCCCCTGCCCCGTGCCCCGCCCGCCGCCGCGTGCTTTCCCCCTTCTCTCCTCCCCGCCTTGCCCTTTTGGCCTCCGGTTTTCCTTGCCTGTCGTTCTTCCTCCCTGCGTTTTCTCCGCCGTTCCTCGGCCTTTCTTCTCCTCTTTGTTTTCCTTTCCCCCCCCTTTTCCTCCCCTTCCGCCGTTTTTCTGTCCTCCCCGCCTCCCGCTTGGCTCGTTTCTCGCTTTCTTCGGCCGTTGCTTTTCCCCCCTCCCCTTCGCCGCCCCTCCCCCCTTCTGCCTTGTTCCCCGGCCCCTCCTCGCTGTTCCGTTGTGTTCCCGTCCGGTCTTCCTTGGTTTTCTCCCCTCCCCTCCCCTCCTTGCGCGGCTGTCTTTTGTGTGGGGCTTTGGCGGCTTTTCCTTTCTTTCTTGTCCCTTTTCGTTCGTTGTCCCCTCTGGGTTTCCTTCGTTCCCTCCGGTTCCTCTTCCGCGGTTGTCCGCTGTCCCTGTCCCTGTCCGGCCCTCGTCGTCCCTTTTCGTTCCCTTCCCCTGTTGTTGTCCCCTTCCCTTCCGTCCCTTCGCTGCCGGGCCCCGCCCGGCGTGCCGGGCCCGCGGTCCCCCTCCGGGGCCGCCCCTCCGGTTCCCCTTCCCCTCCGGTTCGTCTCCCTTGTCCCCTTTGGGGCCCCGTCGGGGCCCCGGGCGCCCCCCGGGGTTCCCCGGCGGGGCCGCCCGGGGTTCCCCGGCGGGGCCGCCGTCCCCTCCGGGGCCCGCGCGCCGCGCCCCGCCCCCCGTTCTTCCCCTTCCCTCCGGTTCGTCTCCCTTGTCCCCTTTGGGGCCCCGTCGGGGCCCCGGGCGCCCCCCGGGGTTCCCCGGCGGGGCCGCCCGGGGTTCCCCGGCGGGGCCGCCCTCGCCCGGGCGCCCTCCCGTTCCCCTTCTTCCCCTCCGGTTCGTCTCCCTTGTCCCCTTTGGGGCCCCGTCGGGGCCCCGGGCGCCCCCCGGGGTTCCCCTCCGGGGCCGCCCGCGCTCCCCCTCCGGGGCCGCCCCTCCGGCGCCCCCGGGCCCCCCTCCTTCCCCTTTCGGGCCCTTGTCGTTCTCGCTTCCGCCGCCGTTTTCTTTCCCCTCTGGGGCCGCCCCCCGCCTCCGCCCGGGTTTTCTTCTCGGGCCCTCCCCTTCGGGCTTCTGTTTCGTTCTTTTTTGGGGCCCCCCCCCCGCCCCGTTGGGCCTTCCCTTGCCCCTCCTTTTTCCGTTCCGCCCCTGCGTTCTTTTCCGTCTCTTCTTTCTTCCGCCCCCCCGTTTTTCTCTCCCCCTTGGCCCTTTTGTGCTTCCCCGTCGGCCCCCTTCCCGCGCCCGCCCCTCCCCCCTTCCTCGGGGCCCTCTTTCCCCTCCGCTCTTGTTTGTGCTCTCCGTCGCCGCCGCGCCTGCCCCTTTTCGTTTTGCTCCCCCTCGCTTGCGTTCCTTTTCTCCCCTTCCCCTCCGTTCGCCCCGCTCGTTTCCTTTCCTCGTCTCCTTCTTCCGGTTTTCCTCTCCTTCCCCCGTCCTCTCCGGGCGCCGGGGTTCTCCTTTGTTTTCGTCGCCCGGGCCTGCCCCCGGTTCTCTTTTGGTTTGTCCCCTCCGGTTGTCCGTTTCTCTCCCTCGGGGCCGGGCCCCTCTCCCGGCCTCTCTTGTCTTCCCCTCTGGGGGCCCCCCTGGTCCTTCCCCCTCGGGTCCCGCTTCTCTCGGCCTTCTTTTTCCTCGTCCTTTCGTCCCCCCGGGGCCGTCCTTTCCTGTTTTTTGCTTCCCTTCCTTCCCGGCCCTCCCGCTTCCGCGCCTCGTTCCCGTTTGTCGTCTTTTTCCCCTTCCCTCTGCGTCTTCCCTCCCGCCCCGCCCCTGCCCCTCTTTCCCCTTTGGGGCCCCCTCCTTTCGCGTTCCTTTTTTCTTTCCCTCGCCCCCTCCCCGCGCCCTTCTGTTTTCGTTTTTCCGCCCTTGTCCTCCCGTCCCCTTTTCCTCTCGTCCCCCTCCCTTCGCTCTTCTTTTCTCCCTCGCCGCGTCTGGTTTTCCTCCCCCCCCCGTGCCCCGTTTTTTCCCCCTTGGGGCCTTCGTTTTGTGTCGCCTTTCGTTCCCCTCTGTGGCCCCCCCGGGCGCTCTCCTCTCCGTTTCCTTGTCCGTCCGTCCCTTGGCCCCCTTCTCCGTGTCCGTGCGGTTCCCTTCTTTCCCCCTCCGCCTCTCCGCCGTCCCGTCCTCCTTCCGGCCCCCTCCCCCCTGCCCCTCGTCCCGTGGCTTCCGGCGCCCCGCCCTGGCGTCCCTCCCCCCGTTGCTTCCTCGTTGCTTTTGCCTCCTTTCTTCCCTTTCGCCGCCTTTGCCCCTTTTTTCCGCCCTGGTCCTTTTTTCCCGCTTTTTTTTCCTCCCCTTTTTTCTTGGCTTTCTCCTGCTTTTTCCCCGCCCCCCCCTTTTCCCCCCCTCCCCTTTTGTCGGCTCCCCTCTTTTCTCTGCCCGTCGCTGTCTGCTTCTTTCCCCTTTCTTTTTCGTTTTCTTCTTCCTTCTTCGCTGGGCCCTTTCTGGCCCTTTTCCGTTCCGTCCTTTCTCTGCCTCCTTCCTGTTTTTCGCCTGGTGTTGTCCTTTTTTCTCTTTCCTGTCTTTTCCTCGTTTTCCTCTTTCCGTTGCCCCCTCTTTGGTTCGCTCCTTGCTTCCCGTGCTTTCTTCCTGCCTGCTTTTGCCCCTTTCCGCTTCCCCCCCGCCCTGCCCCCCTCCGCTCCTTTCGTCCCCGCTTTCCCCTCCCCCTGGTTCCTGCTGCCTGTCCGTGTCCTGCTTCTCCGTTCTGCCCCTTTCCTTCTCGGTTCTTTCTTCTCTCTTTTCTTTTTCCTTTTCCCTCCGCTTGGTCCTTCGCCCCTCCCTCTCTTGGCCCCCCCTGCTCGTTTTTCCCGTGCCTCTTCCGTCCCCCCCGTCCCCGTCTCCCTCCCCTCCCCTTTTCCTTCCTGCCCTCTCCGCCCTTTCGTTGCTTCCCCCCTGCCTGTTTTCCCCTTCCCTTTCGCTTCGTTCCGTTCTCGTCTCCTTGGTTTCGGTTTTCCTTTTTTCCCTCTCGGTCTTTTCTCCGGCGCGGTTTGGGCCCCCGCCGCCTGGGGGTCTTCCTGGCGTTGGGCTCCCCCGCCCCCTGGGCTTTCTTCCCTTGGCTCGTCTTTGCTCTTTCTCTCCCTCCTCGTTTCCCCCCCGGCTGGCCCGGTGCGCCCCCCGCTCTTCTTGCCTCCCTCGGCTTTCTGGTTGTCTGGTTTTGTTCTTTGGGTGTCCCTTTCCTTGGCGCCGGTTTCCCTCGTTCCGGTTTTTTTCCTTCCCCTCTTTGTCTCCCTTTCGTTCTCCTCCTTCCCCTCCTCTTCCCCCCTTTCGCTTCCCTCCGCCTTTGTTCCCCTTCTTCTCGTTGTTGTTTCCTTTGCGGTCTCCCGCGCTTCCTCCCTCCCCCGCTTCGCTTTCCCCTTCCGCGCCCTGTTTCGCGCTTTTTTTCCTCCCGTTTTGTTTTCCTTTTTCTCCCCCCCTCTCCGTTGCCGCTGGTCCCCTTCGGGGCCGCCCCCCCTTTTCGTTGCATGTCCTCGTCTTCCCCTTTGGTTACAGCGTCCCCTAGGGTTCCTCCGCCCCCCCGCCGCCTCGCTGTCTTCTTTTCCCCTCCGAGGAACCGGAGTTCTCCGATTCCCTCCACTCCTCTCTTTGTCCCCCTTGTCTTCCCCTCCGGGGCCGCCCCGCCTTGGTCCCTGTCCGGGCCCCCGTCGTTCCCCTTCGGTTCCCCCCCGGGCCCCTCCGTCCCCTTCCCCTCCGGTTCGTCTCCCTTGTCCCCTTTGGGGCCCCGTCGGGGCCCCGGGCGCCCCCCCGGGGTTCCCCGGCGGGGCCGCCCGGGGCGCGCCTTCCCCTTCCGTCCCCCGCGGGGCCCTCCTTCCCTGCCTTCCCCTTGGGGGCCTCCTTTCCGTCCCCGGCGGGGCCGGGCCGCGGGGCCGTCCCCCCTCGGGTCCGCCGGGCCCCGGGCGCCTCTCCCCCGCGTCGCCCGGCCGTTCGTCCCCTTTGGGGCCCCGGCCGGGGGGGCCCCGTGCCCGGGGCCCGCCGGGCGCCCTCCCGGGCCCCTGTGGCCCCCTCTTCCCCCTTTTTCCGTTGCTTTTTTCCCGTCTTTTCTCGCCCTCCGCTCCTTTTGTTGTCCTCCGCGGCGCCCCGCTCCCCCGTCCCTCCCCCCCCTTTTGTGCGGCTGTCCTCTCTCCTGCGTTCTCTCTGCGGCCGTTTTGTCCCCCTCTCCCCTCTCGTTTCCTGTCCGTCTTTCGTCCCGCTTTTCCCCGTCGTCCTCCCCGCCCCGCCCCTTTTCGGGCCCCCTTCGCCTGTTGTTCCCCGTTCTCGCCTTCTCTCCCCTCCGTCCCGGGGGCTTTTCTGCCCTCCCCGGCGCGCGGCCCCTCCCCGCTTTCCGTCCCCCTCCGCGCCCCCCCCCCCCCCCTCTCGCCTTTGTGTTTGTTTTTTCCTTTTCCTGTTTCTGTTTGGTCTTTCTCTGTCGTCGCTTTCCTGCCCTCGCGGCCCCGGTCCCCTGCGTTCTCGTTTCTTGCGCCCCTGCCCGCCCGCCTTCCCGCCTTTTTCTTCTTTCTGCGTTCCTCGCCCCTCCCTCCCCCCTTCTTCTCCCCCTGCCCCCTCCTCCTTTTTTCCCGCTCCCTCTTCCCGCGGCTCTTTCCGCCCCCCCCCGTTTCCCGCCGCGTCCCCCTCCCCCTCCTCTTTCCTCTTTTCTTCCCCCTCTCGTTCTTGGTCGCTCTCTCCCCCCCTCGGTCTCTCGTTTTCCTTCGCCTTTCCCCGTTTCCTCCCTTCTCCGCTCTTCTCCCGTTTTCCTCCTCCTTCTCCGTTTCCTCCCCCTTCCCCCCCCTGTCCCTGCTTTCCCTTGCTCTTTGCTGTTTTCTGCCGCCTGGCCCCTCTCTGCCTTCCCCCCCCCCTCGCCCTCGTCCCTTTTGTTTCGTTTTGCTTTTTCCCGCTTCTCCCCCCCGTTTCTTGTTCCTTTTGGCTGTCCCTTTTCGGGCCCTCCCTTCCGCCCCCCCCCTTTCCTTTGTCCCGTGCTTTGTTTCCCTCCCTTCGGCCTGCCCCTCCTCCCTCCCTTTTGTCCCCCTTTTGCCGTGCTCCTCCCGCCCGCCTTTGCCTGTTTTTCCCGCCCCCCCTTTCCCTCTGCCTCTCCCCCTTTTCGCTTTCGCGGTCCGCGTTCCTCCCCGGCCCCTCCCCCCGCCCCCCTCCCCTCGCCCCCCGTTTTTGCTTGTGTTTTTATTGGGCCTCGCCTCTTGTTCTCCTTTTTGTCCCCTTCCTTTACGTTTTGCTGTGCCTTAGACTTTAGAACTACTCATGTTCTTTGTGTCTGTTAGTTCTTCATCCCCTGGTGCTTGTAATTCGTCTCCTTGGGTTTCCCTTCCCCTACGGGGCCGGGCCCCCCCGGCGCCGCCTTCCCCGCCCCCGGGGCTGTTGGCCCCCCGGGCGTTCCCCTGCGGGGCCGCCCCCCCCGCCGGCTCGCCCCGGCCGCCCCCCGTTGTCCCTCCGCCCCCCCTCCCTTCTTCCCCCCCTCTGTTCCCCGCTTGCCCGGCTTCTGTCTTTCCCCCCCCGCTCCCCCCCCTCCCCCCCTTTTCCCGCCTTCTGCCCTGCCCCCTTCCCCCTTCTTTTTCTTCCCCTTGTTTTCCCCTTTTTGGGCTCTCCCCTCCGCCCGTTCCGTTTGTTGCCTCGTCCCCGTTCCGTTCCCCCGCCCCCCCTCTCCCGTCCTCTCCTTCCCTCGCGTCCCCTTGCTTCCCTTCCGGGGCCGCCCTGCGGGCCGTTTTTTCGTCCCATTGTCGTCTCCGATTCATCCCCTTGGTTTCCCCATGTCACCAGTGCGTCCCCGTAGTTCTCCCATTCCTTTCAGTCCCTTCTGTTCCCTTCAGTCCCTTCGCTGCCGGGCCCCGCCGGGCCCGCGGTCCCCCTCCGGGGCCGCCCCTCCGGTTCCCCTTCCCCTCCGGTTCGTCTCCCTTGTCCCCTTTGGGGCCCCGTCGGGGCCCCGGGCGCCCCCCCGGGGTTCCCCGGCGGGGCCGCCCGGGGTTCCCCGGCGGGGCCGCCCCGCCCGTGCCGGGCCCCGCCCCGCGTTCTTCCCCTTCCCCTCCGGTTCGTCTCCCTTGTCCCCTTTGGGGCCCCGTCGGGGCCCCGGGCGCCCCCCCGGGGTTCCCCGGCGGGGCCGCCCGGGGTTCCCCGCCGGGGCCGCCCCGCCCGTGCCGGGCCCCGCCCCCCGTTCTTCCCCTTCCCCTCCGGTTCGTCTCCCTTGTCCCCTTTGGGGCCCCGTCGGGGCCCCGGGCGCCCCCCGGGGTTCCCCGGCGGGGCCGCCCGGGGTTCCCCGCCGGGGCCGCCCTCGCCTGGGGCCGCCTTGTTCCCTGTCCCTTCCCCGGCCTCGTTCCCCCTTCCCGCTGTTTCTCCTCTTCCCCTGTGTTTCTCCCTTGTCGTCCCCTCTGTTTCTCCCTTGTCCCCTCCGGTTCCCCCCCGGGGCCCCGGGCGCCGCCCCCCTTGTCCCCGTCGGCGCCCGCCTTCCCCTTCCGTCCCCCCCGGGGCCGTCCTTTCCTTCGTTCCCCTCCGGGCCGCCCCCTCGTCCCCGGCGGGGCCGGGTCCCTCTTCCCTTCCCGGGCCTGTGTCCCCTCCGGGGCCCCCGGGCCTGGGGCCGCCCTGGGGCCCTGCGGCCCCGGTGGGGCCCCCGGGGCGCGGTTCCTTTTGTCCTCCCGTCCCTTCGGCGGCCGTGCTTCCCTTCCTTCCCCTTCCGGGGCCCCCCTTTCCTCTCTGGTGCCGCCCTGGGCCGCCTTCCTTTTCCGGCCTCTCGCGTCGCTGTCGTCTCCTCCCGCCCGCTTTGTCCCCCGCTGTCTCTCGCCTCCTTCTGCTTTCTCTTGCTTCCCTTTTTCCCTGCCTCGGCTCTGCCCCCTCCTTGTTCCCGGCGTTTTCTTCCCCTCCCCGCTCTTTCTCCTTCTCTTTTGTCCTTCCGCTCCTTCCGCTCCCTGCCGCTCTTTTCCCCCGTGCGCCCCGCCCCTGGCGCTCCCCCCTGCTCTCCGCTTCCCCCTCTTCTCCTTTCCTCCCCGTCCCCCTTCTCCTCGCTTCCCCTCCCCCCCGTTTTTTTCCTTTTCTCCCTCTTTCCCGTCTTTCCTTTGTTCCTTTTCCCCCTGGCCCCCCTTTTCTCGCCTCCGTCTCTTCGCTCCCGTGCTTCGCCTTTGGCGCCGCCGTCGCCCGCCCCCCCCCGGCTCCTTTCCCGTTTGGTTGCTCTGCTTCTCTTTTGGCTCTCTCGCCGTTCGTTTCCTCTTGTTTTTTCTCGCCCTTCCCCCCGGCTCCTTCCCTTCCGTTTTGCTGTGCCTCCGTTCGCGCTTTCTCCCCTCCCTCTCTGCTTCTGCTGTGCCTCCTCCCCTTCTCCTGTTCTCCGTTCGTTTTCTGCCTCTTTTCCTGTTTTGTCCCCCCCCGGGCCCCCCTGCTCCCCCTCCTCTCCCGCCCCGTTTGCTTTGCCCCTTCCCCCTTTTCTTCGGTCTCCCCCCGGCCCCGTGCGTTTGCTTTCTCGCGTGGCTCCCTCCCCTCTTGCCCGCTCCGCGCCCCCCGCTGGCGTTCGCTTGTCCTTCCGCGTCGGGGTTCGTTTCCCTGTCCCCTTCGCGGTTCCCCCCCCGGGCCCCTCCGGGCCCCTTCCGGTTTCTCTCTCGTCCGCCCCGCTCCCTCGTCCTTCCGCTCCCGTCCCTGCCCTCCTCTTCCCGTCTCCTCCTCCCGGTGTCCCTCTCTCGTCCCTCTTTTCGCCCCTCCGTTCCCTTGTGGCCCGTTTTTGTCCCTTTCGGGCCCGGCCCCCGGTCTTTGTCCTCGGTCGTTGCCTGCTCTTTCTTTCCCTCCTTTGTTCTCCTCCTGTCCGGCTGTCCGTTTCCCCTTCCCCGTCGGGGCCCGCCCGGCCTCCTTTTCGGCCGTGCGCTGTTTTTCTCTTTTCCTTCTTCTTTCCTTTTCGCCTCCGCCCGTCTCTTTGGGCGCCCCCTCCCCCCGTTGGCCTCTCCTCCTTCGCGTGCCCCCCCGGCTTTGTCCGCCCCTTTTCTGGCCCCTCCCCTGTTCCCCCCCTTTCGCCCCGGTCTCGCCCCCGCCCCTCCGCCTCGTCGCCTCTGGTCCGGGCTTGCTCTGGCTCCTGCTTTTGCCCGCCCTGCTGGTCTGCCCGCCGCCCCTCTTTCTCCCCCGCTTTTTGCTTCCCCCTTTGGTCCCTTCTCCCTTCTTTTCTTCTGGCCTTCTGGCCCCCTTTTCCCCGTCGCCTGGCCCGGTCCTTTTGCCCCCTGGGTCCCTGCCCCTGTTCCTCTTCGTCCCCTCGCTCCCGCTCTTTGGGCTCCGCCTTTTGGTCCCTTGGCCCCTTTTTTTCGCCCTCCCCCCGTGCCGCGGGCTCTTTGCTGGCCCGCCGGTCTGTCGTTTCGTCTCGTTGCCGTTCCCTTTGGGCCCTCCCCCGGGCCTCCCCCTCTTCCCTCTCTTCCCTTCCCTCGTCGTTTTCCCCCTCCCGGGGCCCGGGTGCCCTTTTCGTCCCCGCCCCCCCCCTTTCCCCTCCTTTTCTCCCCTCGCCTCCTTTCGCCTCCGTGCTTTTAGTTCGTCCCCTCCAGGGAACTTTGGGTTTGTTCCCCTTGTATTTTCGTCCCTTAGTCCCCTCCGCCGCCCGGGTCCCGTCCTGCGCCCTCTCGGTGCCGGGGCCCTCCCCGCCCCCGCCTCCCGTTCCCGTCCCCCTTTCTCTTGGCTCTGCCCCTCCGCCGGTCCCCCCGCTCTTCGCCCGCCCGTCGGCCCCTCCGCGCCTCTCCGCCCGCTCCCCCCGCTCCCCCGTTTCCTTGCTCTTTCTTTCCCCCCTCTCCCTTCCCTTCCCTTCTCTTCCCCCTCCCTTCTCTGCGTCGCCCCCCGCCCTCCCTGCCCTGCCCCTCCCTGGCCTCCGTCTTTTGCCGGTCTCGTTGCTGGCGCTGGTTCTCTCTTCCTCCGCCCCCCCGGTTTTGCCCGTTTCGCGCTTCCTCTGGCTCTTTCCGCTGCCCCTGCTTTCCCCCGCCTTCCCCCCCCCTTGGTGGCTCTGTTCCCTTCCGTTCGGGTGCTCGTGCTTTTCGTTCTCGCCTCCCTCCCCGCTCGGCCTGCTCCCTGCCCTTCCTCGCTTCCCTGGTCCTCTTCGCCCTCGTCCCCGCGTCCCCCCCTTCCGCCCTCTTTGTCCCTTGTCTCCGCTTCCTTTTCCCGCCCCTCTCCCCTTCCCCCTTCCCCCTGCGTGGTTTGCTGGCTTTTTTGCTGCCGCTGGTCCCCTCCGTTCTTCCCTCCCCCGCGGCTCCCCTCCCCTTCTTTTCCGTGTTCCCCCTCCCTCTGCTCCCGCTTTCCTCCTCTTTCCGGCCCTTTTTGGTGGTCGTCTCCGCCTTGCTCCCGCCTCCCCTCCTTCTCCCTGGGCCCTTTCTCCTGCCCCCGCTCTTTTCTTTTTTTGTGCTTCTCTTCCCCCCTTCCCCTTGCCTCGTCCTCCCCCCGCCGCCTTTTTTTCGTTCCCCGCTCTTCTGGTCTGCCCGCCTGTTGTGCTTCTCCCCCGCGTCCGCCCCCTTCTTCTCCCCCGCTTGGTTCCCTTTTGCCCCCGCTTGGCCTCGTTTTTCCTTCCCTGCCTGTCCTTTCCTCTTTCCTTCGTCGTTTCCCGCTTTCCCTTTCCTTCCCCCTTGCCCCTCGTCTCCTTTTCCGTCCTGCGCGCCCTTCCCCGTCCCTGCCTTCCCCTGGTCCCCTCCTTCCCTCTTGCCTGCCTTCCCCTCTGTTTCTCCCTTGTCCTCGTCGGGGCCGGGCGCCCCCGCGGGCCGCCGCCCGGCGGGCGCCCCCGGGCGCCGGGGCCCTCTTCCCTTCCCGGGCCCGGGCCCCCCTCTGTCCCCTCCCGGGCCGCCTTTCGGTCGCCCTCCGGTTGTCCTTTCGTCCCCGGCGGGGCCCCGGGCCCTCCGTGCTTCGTCCCCTTGTCCCCGTAGGTGCTTCCCCTTAGGGGGACCGCTGTCTTCCCCGGAGGGGAACCCCTTTGTTTCTCCCTTGTCCCCTACGGTTCCCCCCCGGGGCCCCGGGCGCCGCCCCGGCGGGGCCGCCGGGGCCCCGTCGGGGCCCGCTTTCCCCGGCGGGGCCCCGTTCCCGTCCGTTCCCGTCCGTTCCCCTCCGTTCTTCCCCTTTGGGCCTCCCTTCCCCCTCCGGGCCCGCCGCCGTGGGCCCTCCCCTCTGTGCCCCGGGGCCGCCCCCCCCCCGGCCCCCCTCCCTTCTTGTCTCTTCCCTTGCTCCTCCTTTTTCGCTGGTTCCCGCTCCCGTCCGCCGTTCCCCGCTTTCCCCTCCCGTTCTTTTTCCCTTTGCCCCCCGCTGTTGCCGCTTTCCCCCGCGGTGGTGCTTCTGGTCCCGTCCCCCTTGCCCCTTCCGGTGTCTCTCCCTGGTGGTCCCCTCTTGGTCTGCGTCCCCCCCCCGCTTTCTCTGTCGGTTCGGTTTTCTTCGCTCTGGTCTCCGCCGTTTTCCTTTTTGCCGGCTGGCTTCCTTTCCCCCCCCTTTTCCCCCCTCTCTTTCGTGGTTTCCCGCCGCCGCCTCCCGTTTCCCTCCCCCTTTCTCCGGTTTCTTTGGTGTCCGCTCCTTCGCCTGGCCCGGTCCCTTCGTTCCCGTCGCTCTCCCTGCCTCCCGTGGTCCCCCTGTTGGTTGGGCTCCCTTCCTGTCTGTTTTCCCTCCCCCGCCCGGTTTCCCCCTTTCTTTCCCGGTCCTTGGGCCGCTTCCGCTCCCCCCCCCGCTCCTGGCCGTCCTCTTTTTGGTCCTGCCCCCGGTTCTGGCCCCGCCCTTTTCCCGTTTTTCGGTGGTTTCCCCCCCCCCCCTCCCCGTTTCTGGTTCCCCGCTCTGGCTCCCCCCCCTTCGCCCTTGCTGTCCTTTTCCTTGTCGCTGGTCCCCTGTCTCGTCCTCCCTTTGGTCTCGGTCCCCGTCTGCCCGCTCTTCTTGCCGCGCCCCCTCCTCCTCGTGGCCCTCTTGGTGCTGGTCCTCCCGGCTTCTTCGCCCCTGTCCCTCCTTCTTTCCCTTTCCCCTTCGGTTTCGCTTTCGCTTCCGTTGGTCCTCTTTGTTCCTTCGTCGCCCCCCCCCTGTCCTCTTTCCCCCCTTCTGCGTTCCCCGCCCTTGCCTTCCCCCCTCCCGCCGCTCTTTCTCCCCCCCCCCCCTCTCTTGCTGGTTTCCTTCTGTGTGGTGCTTTTGCTCCCGGTGCCCTCTTCTTTCTTCGTGCTTCCGCTCCCGCCCCCCCCCGGTCCTGTTCTCGCTCGTCTGCTTGCTCCCCCCGCCGCTGTTCTTTCTCCCTTCCGCTGGGTTTCTTTCTTCCTTGGTTTCCCTCCCTTCGGTCTTTCTGTCCCTCCTGCTGTCCTGCCCGCCTTTGGTCCTCCCGCCCCCCCCTTTTCCTTGCCCCGGTTTTTGCTCCGTGGCTTCCCGCGGCTCCTGGTCCCCCTTTCTCCGGTTTTGCTTTCTTCCTCTCTTCCCCCCTCGTGCGGCTTTCGCCCCTGGTCCCCGTTTCTGGTTCCCTGGTTGGTTCGCCGCTCTCCCCCCCCTCCCCCCTCCTTCTTCTTCCCCTTGGCCCTGGTGCCTTCCTTGTCCCCCCTGCTCTTGCCCTTGGTCTTCCCCCGCCCCCCCTTCTTCTTGTTCCCGGTGCTTTCGCTGCTCGTGGTTCTCCCCTCCTGCCCGCTCCCCCCGATTTTGGTTACAGTTTCCCATGTGACGGTCCTGGTCGTGGCGGTACTTGTGATATTTCTGCTTATGACGCTTTCTATCTAGCAGTATTCTGGATGCTCCCTCCCCTTGGTTGGGTCCCCTTCTCTTGGCCTTGGCCCCCTTTCCCTTTCTGGCCCGGTCCCGTTGCTCCCTTTGCTGCCTCCTCCCCCTCTCTCCTGGGTTGGTTCCGTGCCTCTTTCTGGTTCCCCTCTTCTCCCTTCCTTCCTGGTTCTCCCCCCTTTGGTATGAATAGTTTATCAGTTTGGGCTTGGACGTTTTTATTCGGTCATTTAATCTATGCTACAGGTTTCATGTTCTTAATTTCTTGGCGTGGTTACTGGCCCGCCCTTCTTGCCCCTTTCGTCTGGGCTCCCGCCCCCCTCCTTTCGCGCCTCTTGTTTCCTGGCCCGCTCCGCCCGTTGCTCTTTCCCTTGTCCCCGCCCGTTTCGTCGGTTTCGCCCCTTTCTCCGTTGGTTCTCTCTTTCCCTCTGCTGCTTTCTTCCTTGCCTCCCCCTCTGGTCGTTTCGGTTAGTCTGTTGATTTTATTTTATTCATAATTTTACTTTGTCCCTTTGTGCCTGTAGTTCGTCGTCCCTTACGGCCCCCCCCGGGGCCGCCCTCTGTGTTTCCCCTTCCTCGGGGCCGGGCCCCCCCGCGGCCGCCCCTCCTGCTGTCCCCCTCCGGGCCGCCCCCGTTCCCCCCCGGGGCCGCCCGCCGTTGGTTGTCCCCCCGTCCCCCCCGCTTCCCCTACGGTTCGTCTCCCTTTAGGGCGCCCCCCGGGGTTCCCCTCCGGGGCCGCCCGGGGTTCCCCGGCGGGGCCGCCGTCCCCTCCGGGCCCGCGCGCCGGGCCCCGCCCCGCGTTCTTCCCCTTCCCCTCCGGTTCGTCTCCCTTGTCCCCTTTGGGGCCCCGTCGGGGCCCCGGGCGCCCCCCGGGGTTCCCCGGCGGGGCCGCCCGGGGTTCCCCGGCGGGGCCGCCCTCGTTCCCCTTTGGGGCTCCGGGGCCCCCGCCGTGGGGCCGCGGCCTTCTTCCCTTTCCGGGCCCGGGCCCCGTTCCCTTCCCCCCCGGGGGCCCCCGGGCCCCCCCCGGGGCCCCCGCGGGGCCTGGGCCCGCGCCGCCGCGCCGGCCCCGTTCCGTTTGTCCCTTTTCGTTCCCCCTTGTCCCCCCCCTGCCGTCTTCTTCTTTTGTTTTTTCCTTTCCCCTCCTCTCCCTCTTTTCCCCTTCGTTCTCCTCTTCCTCGCTCTCTCTCCCCTTCCCTTTTTTTCCTTTTCTCTTTCTCTCTCCGGCCCGCTTCTTTTCGGCTCGTCCCCCGCCGTTCCCTTTCTTTCTCTCCCTGGTTCCCCCCCCGCCCCTCCCGCCGGTGCTGGGTTCCCCGCCGGTGTCCCGCCTCTCGTTTCCCCTCCTCCCCCCCTGCCTCCGTCGTCCCCGCGCCTGCTCTTTTCGCCGCCTTCCGTCTGCCTCCCCCCCCCGGTGTTCCCCCCGCCGCCTGTGGTGCTGCCGTCGCTGCTGCCTCTTCCCCCGGTCCTTGGCCCCCTGTCTGGCCTGCTGGTTTCCCCCGCCTTGCTCGCTCCCCCGGTCGTTGTTCTGCCCTCGCGCCTGTTCCCGGTGCCGCCCCTCCCTCCCTTGCTTCTGTTGCTTCCCCGCTCGCCTTCTTCGCCGCCGGTTCCGTCCCCCCCTGTTCCCCTCCCTTGTCGGTCCCGTCTTCGGTTTCCCCGCTCTCCGTGCTTTCCGTCTTGCCGCCCTTCGTCTTCCCCCTGCTTCCGTTCCCCCCTTCCCCGGTCCTCCTCCTGGTCTTCCCGTTGCGCGTGCCCCCCTCCCCCCTCTGGTCGTGGTCTTTTCGGTTGTCCCCTCCCCCCTCCCCTCGGTCTTTCCGCTCCCCCCTCCGGTCGTGCCGTTTCCGCCTGTTTCCGTGGTGGTTTCGCCTTTCCTCCCGCTGCTGCCCCGTTCCCTCCCCCCCTTCCTGCGTTGGCGCGCCCGTTTCCTTTTCGTCGCTGCCGCTCTTTCCCCCGCCCCCTCCGCCCCCGGTGCCGTCCCCGGTCCCTCCTTCCCCGCTCCTGCCGGTCCCTGCGCCGCCCTGTTCCCCCGTGCTCCGTGTGCTCCCGCCTTCGGTGTCCCTCTTCTCCTGCCCGCCTCCTTCCCTGGTGGTTTTCCCGCTCCCCCCTCCTTCGCTTCTTCCTGTCGTGCTCCTGGTCTTTTCTTCCCCCTTCCCCGTGCTCTGCCCGCTGTTCTTGCCCGTCCCCGTCCCCCCGGTCTTCCTTTCCGTGTTCTCGCCCCCGCTCTTCGTCTGTCTGGTGGTGCCCCCCTTCCCTCCGGTCCTGTTGTCGGTCCCCTCGCCGGTGCCCGTGCCGTCCCTTTCGGTTTCGTCGCCTTCCTGCGTGCCGCCTCTGTTGCCCCCGCTCGTCGCCGTGGTCTTTCCTTCCCTCCCGCCTGGTGTTCCCTGCCCGGTGTCCTGCCTGTTGCTTCCGGTGGTCTTCCCGTCTGGCCCCTGCCCGCTCTTGTCGCCCTCTTCGGTGCTGCCGCTTGTCTTCCCTTCGGTGGTGGTCCTTTCGGTCCCCCCTGGGGTCCCGCTCCCGGTGCTGCCGCTCCCCGTGTCGCTCTTGCCGCTTGTCCCCCCGCTCGTCCCGCCGGTCGTGCCCTTGCTCGTGCCGGTGGCGCCGTCCTTCGTTCCGCTTGCCCCTGGTCTCCCGCCTTCGCCGCCGCTTGTGCCGTTTGGCCCGCCCTCCCCTTCGCCTTCGCTCCCCTTGCCCCCCTTTCCTTTTTTTCTTTTTCCTTCCCCTCCTCTCCCCCCTTTTCTCGTTGGTCTCTTCTGCCTCCCCCGCCTCCCTCTCCCCTCCCTCCCTGTGCGTCCCTTTGTTTGCGCCTCCCTCTCCCTCTCTCGCCTCCTCTGCCTGCCCGTGCCTGCGTCCCTTCTGGGTCCCCCGCGGGCCCCCCCCGCTCGTCCCCTTCTCGGGCCCCGGCGGCGCCCCCCTCCCCTGCCCCGCCTCCCCCCCCGCGCCGCCGCCTTTTCTTTCCTTTTCCGGGCCCCGCCCGGTGGTTTCCTTTTCGGCGCCCGCTTCTTTTGTCGCTTTTGGTTCCATTGCATGCTTTTCATCCCCTCCCCCCGCTTGTTTTCCGTTCGTCCCCGGCGGGGCCGTCCGGGGTTCCCCGCGGCGCCGCGCCCCCCCGGTCTCCGGTTTCCCTTCCCCCGCCCTGTTCCCCTTCGGCCCCCGGGCCCGCCCGCCCCCGTCGTTTCCCTGGCGGCGGGGCCCCCCCCCCCCTTCGTTCCCGCTTTCTCCCCTCTTTTCTCGCTCGTCTTTCGTTTTTTTTCTCTCCTCTCCCTCGTTTCCTGCGGCTGTCCCTCCCTCGGTCGCGTGCGCTCCTTCCCCGTTCGCGGTTGTGGGTTCGCGTCCCCTCCTCCGCTCGCTCTCTCTCCTCTTCCCTCCCTTCTCTCTCTTCCCTTTTTTCTCCCGCCTCTTTTGCTGCCTTTTCTTTCCTCTTTCCCCCGTTCTTCCTCCGTTGCCTTCCGCCCGCCGTTGTTCTGCCTTTCCCTTGGTTTTTCCCTTTGGTTACTCTTTGTTCCTTGAGTTCGTCGTCCCCTTTGCGGCGTTGTCTTCTCCTTCCCTTCCCGCCCTCCGCCTGCTGTGGCCCCCTTTTCCCTCCGTGTCCCGCCCCCCCTGCCTGGGGTTCCCCCCCCCCCCCCCCCCCCCCCCCGGGGCCGCCGGGCCCCCCTTCCCCTCTGGGGCCCCCCTCCCTGGTTTCCCCCCCCCCCCGCTCCCCGGGGCCCTCCGCGCTCCTTTTTTTTCCCTTTCCTCCTCCTTCCCCCGTCTTCTTTCCTTCTTTTCCTTGCCCGGGCCGCCCCTGCGTCCTTCCCCGTGCTTCGCTCCCCTCCCCTCCCCTCGGTCTTTCTCCCTCCCTGCCGTGCTTGTCGCGTTTTCCCCGGTCCCTTGCCCCTTGCCTTCCCTTCCTCGTTCCCTCCCGGGCCCCCCCCTCCGTTCCTTGTTTCCCCTTTGTCCCGGTCCGCTCCCTTCCCCTCCCCTTCTCTCCCCCGCCCTTTTTCCTCCCCTTTTTTCCCTCCTTTCCTCGTCTGTTGTTGCTTCGCCCCTTATGGTACCCTTCGTCTCCCGTTGCTTCACCTTCCCCTCCGGTTCGTCTCCCTTGTCCCCTTTGGGGCCCCGTCGGGGCCCCGGGCGCCCCCCCGGGGCCGCCCGGGGGCCCGCTTTCCGTTCCCTTCCGTCCTGGCCCGTCTTGGCCCGTCCTCGCCCGTCCCGCTGTCCCCTCCGGTTCCTCTTTCGGGGCCGCCGCCCTGCCTTCCCTTTTCGGGCCGCGCCCCTGTTGCTTCCTTGTCCCCCGTGCTGTCGTCTCCCTCCGGTCGCCCTCCGGTTTCCCTTCCCTTCCGGGGCCCCCGGGCCGCCGCGCCCCTCCGCCCTGGGGCCCCCGGCCCCCCGGCGGGGCCGCCCCCGCCGGGCTTCCCTTGCTCTTCCCGTCCCGTCTTTCCCCTTCCCCCCCCTTTTCTCGTCGTTTCCCTCGGTTTCTTTCTTTTCTTCTTGTCTTTTCTTTCTTTTTTCCTTTTTTCTGGCCCTGCGTCCCCCTGCCGCCCTCCGCCCTCTTCTTCCCGCTTTCCTTGCCCCCTCCCCCCCCGCCGTTCCCCTGGTCGCTTTTGGTCTCGTTTTCCCCGTTGGTGCCGGTCTTGCCCGTCTTTCTGGTCTCGCCCCGCCCTGTCCGGTGCCTTCCTTGCCTTTGCCGCCGGTCCTCTTGGGCTTGCTCTCCCTTTCGCCGCCCCCCCGTCGGTGCTGTCTTCTTCGGGGCTGGTTTCCCCCTTCCCGCCGGTCGTCGTGTTCGTTGTCCCGGTCCCCTTGCTGCCCTTCCTGTTGGTGCCGCTTCTTTCGGTCGTGTTGTTGCTGCTTTCGCCCGTCCCGTCGCTGGTCCCGGTGCTCTTGTCCCCCCGCTCGTCGTGCTCTTGCCTCCCCCGCTCCTGGTCTTGTTTCTCGTCGTTCTGTTTCTGCCCCCTTCGCCCCCGGTCTCGTCGCCGTCGCTGCTCTGCTTCCTCTTGGCCGTGGCCCCCGTGCCTTCCTCCTTGGTGCCCGTCCCCCCGGTCCCCCCGCTCTTGCCGTTGCTCCCCTTTTCCCTCCCCCCGGTCCGGGTGTTCTTTGTGTCTCTGTCGCTCTTGGTCCCCCGCCTCTTCTGTTGCTCCCGTTTTCCCTCCTTTCCCCGCCCGTGGTGCTCTTGCTTCTCCCCTCCTTGTCCTGGCTCCCGCCCCCGCCCCCGCCCCCTTCCCCTCTTTCGCCCCCTCTCCCGGGGCTCCTTTCGCCGCCTCCTTCCTGTCTCCCGGTCGTCCTCCCTTCCCCCTTTCTGCTGCTTTCTCCCCCCCGCCCCCGCTTCTCGTGCCCTGTCCTTCTTCCTTCGTCGTCCTCCTGGCCGTGCCGCTTCCCCCGGTGCCGTCTTCTCCTTCCCCTCCCGTTTCTTCGCCCGTGCGGCTCCCTTCCGTCCCGCCCTCGGTGCCGGTCGTCTGCCCGCTCTTCCCCTTGTTGCCCCCCCCGCGGGTGCCGTCTCCGCCTCCCTTCCCCCCCCTGTCCTTTCTCTTCCCGCTGGTCCCCTTTTCTTCTCCGCCCGTTTCTTTCCCTCTGGCTTCCGCCCGGCTCTTCCCGTCGGTCTCTCCGTCTCGCGCGTCGGTTCTGCCGCCCCCCCTCCCGCCCTGCCCCCCTTGCCGGGCCCTTCCCCCTCGCGTTCGCTCCCTTTGCTGCGTTCGCCGCCTTTTCCCCCTTTGCTTCCGCTTTCGCCCCCGCCCCCCCCCTCCCTTCGCCCGTGGCGCGCGTTTCCGTGCGCTTTTCCCCCCCCCCCCTCTTCGCCCCTTTCTGTTGCCGCTCCCGTCGCTTCTCTTTCTGCTGGGCCCCCCGGTTCCCTTGCTCCCCTTGCCGTCGCCCCCGTCCGTTCTTTCTTATCGGGTTTCCGTCGTTCTTTCGCTCCCCGTTCCCCGCCCTCTGGTGCCCTTTTCCGTTCCCCTTTCCCTTTTCCTCCTGCCGCCGCCGGTTTCGTCCCCCCGCCCTCCCTGCCTCTTTCGCCGCGTTTCCCTCCCGTCCTCCCGCTTCCCCCTTCCCCGCGCCTTCCCCGCTCCCTTTCTTCTTCGTTGTCCCTTTCTTTTCTCGTGTCTTGGGTTCTTCCCCTGCTTCGCTCCCTCCCCGGCCTGTGTCCCCTTGCCTGCTTTCCGTTCCCCTGGCCCGTCCCGCCTGCCCTGGGCCCCCTTCCTTTTCGGGCGCGCCGGGCCCCTGTCCCCGTCGTTCTCCCCGTGCTTCCCCTCCGGGGCCGCCCCCGGGCGGCGCCGCCTTGTTCCCTCCCCGCCCCGCCCCGCGTTCTTCCCCTTCCCCTCCGGTTCGTCTCCCTTGTCCCCTTTGGGGCCCCGTCGGGGCCCCGGGCGCCCCCCGGGGCCGCCCCGGGCCCGCCCCGGGGGTTCCCCCCGTGCTTCCCCTTCCGGGCCGCCGTGGCCGCGCGTCTCTTTCGGGGCCCCCCTCCCCTCCTTCTGGTTCCCTTTCGGGCCCCTTTTGCGTGCCGCCGCTCCCCCTTCCCTCCCCCCCTGTTCCCGCTCTCCCTTCCGGGGCCCCCTTTTTCGTTCGCTCCCCCGTCTTCCCCGGTTTCTTCCTCGCCCCTCCTCTTCTTTTTTCCCCGGCTGGCTTTTTTCTTTTTGTTTCCCTCCCCCTTCTGTCCTCGGTCCCTTCTGTGCCTCTGTTCGCTTTGTTTTTGCCCTCTCTCCCCTGTTTTTTTCCTTCTCTCTCCTCTCCTCTCTCTCCCCCTCTTTTCTTGGCCGCTCCCCCCCTCTTTGTGTGGCTCCCGGGTTCCTCCTCTTCGGTTCTGTCCTGGCCTCCCCCCCTCGGTCCCGTCCCCTCCCCCTTCCCCTGCGCTCGCCTCTCCTTTGTCTCTCTCCCTCCCTGTCTTTGTCCCTGTTCCTCCCCTCGGTGCCCCGCCCTGTCCCCCCGGTCTCCGCCGTCCTTTCGTCCCCCCCGGGGCCCCCTCCCTTTCCCTTTCGTCGGTCTTCCCCTGCCCCTTTTGTTGCTTCCCCCTTTCTGTCCCCTTCGGGGGTTCCCCGGTCCCCTCTCCGGGCCCTGGGCCGCCCTCCCCGGCCCCCCCCGTTGTTCCCTCCGGGCCCCCCTTCGTCCCTCCGTCGTCCTCCCCGCGTTCGCCCTCTGCTGCTCCCTCCTCCCTCTCTTCCCCTCTCCTCCCTGTCCTGTTTTCCCCGCCCGGGCCTGCTCTTCCCCGTGCCCCGCCTTTCCCCCCCGTCCCCCCCTCTGGTTGGGGTTTCCCTCCCTCCCCCCGCCCTTCCCCCTGCCTTCCCTTCCGCTCCCCCGTCGTTCCCTGCTTTGTTCTCCCCCCTCGTTCCGTGTTTCTCTGGGCCTTTCCGCTCTCGGCCCCTTTCTTCCTGTTCCTTTTGCTTTCGCTCTTCGCTCTTTCCCCTCCCCCGCCCGCTTTTTTTCCCCCCTCTGTTCCCTTCCCCTTTTTGTTTCTCCCGTCGTCCCGTTCTTTGTTTGTTTCTTTCTTTTTGGTTTCTTCTCCCCTGCCCCTGCTCGTCCCCCCGGTCCCCCTTTCGCCTCCTTTGTTCTTCCCTTTTTGCGCTCCCGGTCTTTCGTTCCCCTTGTCCCTTCGTCCCTTTCGTTCCTCCCCTCTTTGGCTGTTTCTCGTTCCAATCGTTAGATTGTTTCGTCCCCCTTGTTGTTTCCCCCCGCCCCCTCGGGTTCCCCATGTCCCCAGTGCGTCGTCTCACTTGTCCCCAAAGGGGAACTATAGCGTTCCCTGTCTTCCCCTCCGGGGAACCCCTTTGTTTCTCCCTTGTCCCCTACGGTTCCCCCCCGGGGCCCCGGGCGCCGCCCCGGCGGGGCCGGGCCGCGCTCTGTTCGGGTCCCTTTGCTCTTTCCCCGGAGGGGACGTCTTCCCCTCCGGGGAACCCCTGTCTTCCCCTCCGGGGAACCCCTTTGTTTCTCCCTTGTCCCCTACGGTTCCCCCCCGGGGCCCCGGGCGCCGCGCCGGCGGGGCCGGGGCCGCCGTTCCCGGCGGGCCCCTCCGGTCGTCCCCTTTGTCCCCCGTGCTTCCCCTTGCTCTCGCGTCCCTTTCCCCTCCGGTTCGTCTCCCTTGTCCCCTTTGGGGCCCCGTCGGGGCCCCGGGCGCCCCCCCGGGGTTCCCCGGCGGGGCCGCCCGGGGCCGCTCTCGCCCCGTCCTTCCCCTTTGGGCCCCCTTCCGCCGCCGGGGGCGCCGGGCCCCGGGCGCCTTCCGGTTCCCTTTTCGGGGTTCCCCGGCCGGGCCGCGCCGCCGCCGCCCCCCCCGGGGCCTCCCGCCTCCTTCCCTTCCCTGGGGTTTCCCCTGCCGTTTCCTTTTTCCCCCTCCTTCTTGCTCGTCTCTTTTTGCCTCCCGTCGTTTTGTTTTCCTCCGGCCTTCCTTCTTGTTCTCGCCCCCTCCCCCCTCTCTGCCCCTCTGTTTCCCCTGTTCTCCCCCCTCCCCTCTTCCGCCCCGTCGCCCCTGCCCCCCTTCTGTTCTGTCCCTCCTCCTTTTTTCCCCCCCCCCCTCCTCGTTCCTTCTCGCTTCTTTTCCCGCCCCGTTCTCGTCGCTTCGTTGCCCGTGTCCGTCCCCGTGCCCGTCGTTCCTCTCCCGCTCCCGCTCCCGTCGTTTCGCTTCCCTCTGCCGCCCTCGGTTTCTTTCCTCGTTCCTTTCGCCGTGTTTTCGCTCGTTTTTTTCCCCCCCTTTTTTCCGCTGTTGCTCCTTTGGTCCTTCCCGCCTCTCGTTTTTCTCGTTCCTTCTTTTTCCCCCCCCTTCCCCCCTTTTTCTTCTTTTTTTGTCCCTTTTTTCGTCCCCTTTCCCGCCCCCCTTCTGTTGTCCCCCCCTCCCCGCCTCTTTTTGGCCTCCGCGTCCTCCTGCCCTTTTTTTCCCCTCCTCCGCCCCCCCCGTGCTTTTGCCGCCTTCGCCCCTTTGCCGCCCCCCTTTCCTTTGCCCCTTTCGTCGCCTCTTCTCTCCCCCCTTCTTCTGCTTTTCCCTCTCCCGCCCCTTTTGGCCGTCCCGCCCCTTTCCCCCCCCCGCCCTTGCCTTCGCCCTCGCGTCTCCCTGTCGTCCTCCTTTTGCGCCGTCTGTCCCGTTCCGTTCTGTTGCGCCTCTTCCTCCTTTTCCCGCCGTCCCCGTTCGTCCCCCTTTTCGTGCCTTCCCCCCCGGGGGCCCCCCCGTTTCCCCCCTTGTGGCGTGCTCCTTTTCTTTCCCCCCCCCGTGGCTTTCCGCCTCTTCCCGCCCCCCCCCCGCCTCTTTCCGTTTCGCTTGGCCTCTCTTCGCCCCTCCCCCCCCGCCTCCCCCCTTGGTTTGGCGCCTCCCCTCCGCTCCCCTCCCCCTCGCCCCCCGTCTGTCCCCCCCCGCGGGCCCCCCGCCCTTTCCTTCGTGCCCCCCTTCCCCTTGCCCCTGCTCCTGTCCCCCCCCCTCTTGTTCCTTGTGCCGTCGTTGTCGTTCCGTTTCGGGCCCCCGCGGGGCCCCTCTCCCCGGCCCCCCCCCTCGTCCCCTCCCGCTCTTTCTCCCTTTCTCCCCCCCCCCCTCGCCTTCGCCCCTTCTTCCCCCCTCCTCGTCTTGCCGCCCTCCCCCCTTTTTTTGCTGCTCTTTTCCGTTTCTGTCCGCTTTTCTCTTTCTTCCTTCCTCTTGCCCTTCCCCTCCCTCTTCCCCCCTCCTTTTTCTTCGCCGTTTTTTTTGGTTTCGCTGCTCGTCCCCCCTCTTTCTTCCTTTTCTTCCTCCCTGCTTTCTTCGTGGGTTCCCCTTCTTCCCCTTTCTGGGCCTTCTTTTTTGCCTTTCTCTTTCCTCCCTCTGGTCTCCCCGCCCGTCCCCCTGGCCTTTTTTTCTTGGTTGCTCCTCTTCCCGTTTTCTTCGCTGTTCTCTTTCCCTCTTTCCTCTTTCGTCCTTTCCCTCGCTCCTCCCCTGCTCCTGTCGCTCCTTCTCCCGCCCTCCTCGCGTCCCCTCCTTTTTCTCTTCCCTTTCCCCCCCTTCTTGCCCGTCGTTCCCCTTCGGTTCCCGCGCCTTCCCGGGGCCGCCGTTCCCCCCGGGCCGCCGCCGTTCCCCCCGGGGCCGCCGTTCCCCCGGGGCCGCCGTTCCCCCCGGGGCCGCCGTTCCCCCGGGGCCGCCGTTCCCCCCGGGGCCGCCGTTCCCCGGGCCGCCGTTCCCCCGGTTCCCCCGGGGCCGCCGTTCCCCCGGGGCCGCCGTTCCCCCCGGGCCCCTCCTTCGTTCCTTTTCGTTCTTCCGTTCTCTCCCTCCCCTCGCGCTGTTCCTTCCCCTTTGGGGCCCCGGGGCCGCCCTGGGCCCCCGCCCCCCGGCCGGGCCCGCCCTTCGTCCCCTTCGGGCCGCCCCCCTTCGTCCCCTTCGGGCCGCCCCCCCCTTCGTCCCCTTCGGGCCGCCCCCCCCTTTTTGTTCCTTTTGTTCCCGTCCCCCCTCTTCCTTTGCGTTTGCCTTCCTCTTCGGCCTCGGCCCCCCCTCTTCTCCCCCGCCCCTCTTCCTCCCTTCCTCTCCCCTCTCTCTTGGTTGTTCTCGCTTTTCTTGCTTCCTTTCGGCGGCCCTCCCCTGCCCCCTCTCGTCGCTGCTGCTTCTGTTGTCTCTGCTGGTCTTGCTGTTGGTTTCGCTGCTCTTGGTCCTGGTCTGGGTCCCGGTCCTGCTGCTGGTTCCGCCGTCGCCGGTCTTGCCCGCCCCCCTGCCGCTGCGGGCCCCCTCCGTGGTGCCCTTTTCTTCCGTTTTGCTTTCCTGGCCTCTTTCCCCCTTTCTGGTCTCGTCGTTGCTTTCGCCCTTCTCTTTGCTCCCCCCTTTGCTGGTTCCTTTCTCCTTGCTTTTTTCCCCCCGCTTCCTTTGTCCCCCCTGCCTGCCTTTCCCTCCCCGTCGGGCCTTGCTTGCGTTTCCCTTCCCCCCTTGTCCCCCCGCGCGCCTCGCTTCGCGCTTGCCCTTTGTGCGCTTTGTTCCCTCCCGTCCCCCTTTTTCCTCCCTGCCTTTTCCTTCGCCCTCGGCCTTTCTCCTCCCCCTCCCCGTTCTTCGCCTTTTTCCCCCTCGGCCCTTTGTGCTTGTCCCCTCGTGTGGTTTCTTTTTTCGTGATCTCTTCCTCTCCGGGTGAACTCCTTTAAGGTCGTCCTCTTTCCCTTGTCCCCTCTGGACTTCTTGTCCCTTCCCGGGCCGCCCCCGGCCCCCGGCCGCCCCCGGGGCCGTCCTTCCCTTCCCTTCCCCTTCCCTCCCTTCTGTTCCTTCGCTGCCGGGCCCCGCCGGGCCCGCCGGTCCCCGCCGGGCGTGCCGGGACAGCGGTCCCCCTAAGGGGAAGCACCTCCGGTTCCCCTTCCCCTCCGGTTCGTCTCCCTTGTCCCCTTTGGGGAACCGTAGGGGCCCCGGGCGCCCCCCGGGGTTCCCCTCCGGGCCGCCCGGGGCGCGCCTTCCCCTTTCGTCCCCTTTGGGGAACTCTTTCGTCCCCTTGTCCCCGTAGGTGCTTCCCCTGTCTTCCCCGGAGGGGCCCCCTTTGTTTCTCCCTTGTCCCCTACGGTTCCCCCCGGGGCCCCGGGCGCCGCCCCGGCGGGGCCGGGGCCGCCTTGCCCGGGGCCTCCCCGGGCCCCTTTCCCCGCCCCTCTCTTCCCTTGTCCGGGCCCCGCCGCGCCCCCCCCGGGGGCCGCCGTGGCCGCGTTCTTTCCTTTCCGCCTCTCTCCCGTTGCCTTTTCGTTCCGCGGCTTTGTTTTTTGTGGGGTCGCCGCTTTGTGCTGCCGCCGTTCGGCCCTTTTCCTGGGTCCCCCCGTCGGTTTCGCCTCCTCCGGCCGTTCTCCGTCCGCCCGTCCTTTCTCTTCTTTTTGTTCTCGTTTCTCCCCGCTTTTCCTTCGCCTCCCTTTTCTTTTCTTTTTTTCTTCGCTGTTGTCCCCTTGCTGCCCCTCTTTTCCTCGCCGGGGCCCCGCCCCCCGTGTTTCTTTGTCTGTCCTGCCCCCCTCGTCGTTGGTCTTCCTCCCCCCCCCCCTCGCTGCTTTCTTTTGTTTCTCCCTTTCTCGTTCCCCTCCCCCGCCCCCGCTCCCTCTTCTCCCGTTCTGGCCTTCCGCGCTTTCTCTCCCCCCCCTTCCTTGGTTTTTGTCCCTCCCGCCCTCGTCCGCTCCCCTTCCTTGTTTTTCCGGGGCCGTCTGTGCTGTCTCTTCCGGCGCCCGCCCTTGTCCTCCTTGCCCCCGGCCCCGCTTTCCTTGTCGGGGCCCGGTTGCCTTTGTTTTTCTTGCCCTCCTTCCCTTCCCCCCGGCTTCCTTGTGCCTCCCGGCTCCCCTCGTTCCGTCCCCTGCCCTGTCCTTTTCCCCCCTTCTTGTTTGTCCTCCGTGCGTTTCGTCCCGCCCTGTTGTCTTTTCCCCGTCTGTTCGGTTTCCCTCCCCCTTCCTCCCGCTTCCCCCCTCCCCCCTTTCCTCTCCTCCCCTGGTTTTGCTTTCTTCTGGCCGTGTGTCTTTTTTCCCGCTTTTCCCTCCCCCTCCTCGCTTTCCCCGTCCTCCTTCGTTGTTTTCTTCGGTTGTCCCCTTGTCTCCCCCCGGGCCCGGCGCCCCCTCCTTCTCCCTTTTTTCCTTGTCCGCGCCCTCCCCCCGGGCCGCCCCCCCGGGCCGCCGCCTCCCCCCTTGTTTTTCCCTGTCCCTCTTCCGTTCCTTTCGTTCTCCCCCCCGGTTTCGTCTGTGGGCTTCTCCCCCGGCTTCCGCCGCGCCCTCCCGCGTCCCTGCCCCCTCCCGCTTGCCTTGCCTCTCGCTTCCTTTCTTGCCCCCGTCCTCCGCCCCTGCCTCCGCCTGTTTTCTCCGCTGCTCTCTCCCGCCTCGCCTGTTTTGTTGGCTTTGCGCCCCCTGCGCTTTTTGCGTCCCGCTGCCCGCTGTTCCCGCTCCGCGTTCCGCCCCCTCCTCCCTCGTTTTTTCGTTTTGTCCCGCCTCTCGCGCCCGTCTCCCCTCCGCGTGCCGCCGGTGTTTGCCCCCTCCCTCCTTCTCGCTCCCCCCCCTCCGCCCGCTGGGCTTTTCGTTCCCTCGTGTTTTCGTTCGTTCCCTTTTCGTTCTTCCCTCTTTTTTCTGGTTTTTTTCCCCGCCCGCCTTTTCCTTCTCGGCCCTGGCGGTTTTGGTTTTCCCCCCCCCTTTTTGCCCCTCCTCTTCTTCCCTTCGCCGCTGTTGTCGGTCTTGTCGTTTCTTTTGTCGGTCCGCCTTTCTCTTCTTTCTTCGCCGCCCGTCCCCCTCCTCTTGTCCCCCTTTCCCGGCCGCCCCTCCCCGTGCTCTTGCCGCCGCCGCCCCTTCCCCCCGCCCGTGCTCCCTTCGCCCTTGCTCCGCCCCCGCCCCCGCCCTCCGTGCCGCCGGTGTTTTCCGTGCCCCTCCCGCCCTTCCTCCCGTCGTCTCTCCCCCTGCCCTCCGCTTCGCCCGTTTCGCCGCCTTTCCCCCCGCCCCTTTCGCTTTTTCTCCCCCCCCGCCTTTCCCCCCGCGTCTCTGTCTGTTCTTCCTCCCCTTCTGCCCCGTGTCCGTGCCCGCTTCGCGCCCGGTTTCGCTTCTCCTTCTCCTGTTGTTGTCCTCCTTTTTCTGTCTCTCGTTTTCCCCCGTTTTCCTCCCCCTTTTTTCGTTTTCGTCTTTTCCCTTGCTTTTTTCCCCCCTCCCTCCGTTTGTTTCTCCCGCCCCTTTTCCCTGCTTCTCTCGTCCTCTCCTTTCCCTTCTCCCCTGCTCTCGCTTTTCCCCGTCGTTTCTCCTCTGGGGCCTCCCCCGCTCGTTTCCCTTCGGTTCCCCCCCGGGGCCCCCGTCGTCCCCTTTGGGGCCCCGCCGGGGCCCCCGCCGGCTCTCGTTCCCCTTTGGGCCCCGCGTTTTTGTTTCCCCTTCGGGCCCTCCCCCCCCCTTCCCCCGTCCCCCCTGGCCTCCGCCCCCCTCCGGCCCCCCCTCGTTCCGTGTTCTTCCCTTCCTGTTGTTCCCCTCCGGGCCCCCCCTCCCTCCGGCCCGTCGTTCCCCCTTCGGTTCCCCCCCGGGGCCGCCGTTGTCCCCTTTGGGCCCCGCCGGGCCCCTCCGCTGCCTCCTTGTGGGCCCTTCCCTTTTCTCCCTCTTCCGCTGCGCTCCCTCTGTTCCGGTCTCGTTCCCCCCTTTTCCTCTTGCCTCCCCTTCCCCTCCCCCGCCCCGTTTCGTCGTCGTTTCCTTCGTCGTTCCCCTCTGTTCCCTCTCCCCTTCCCCTTGTCCCCTCTGCGGCGGCCCTCCTCTCGCCCGGCTCGCTCTCGCTTTTCCCCTTGTCCCCGTCGGGGCCGCGGCCTCCGCTCCCTCCGCTTTTCCCGCCGTCCCGTCGGTTGCCTTTCCGGTGCTCGCCTCTCCCTCTCTCTGTCCGTGCCCCTTCCCGTCCTTTCTCCTTTGTTTTGTCTCTTTCTCGCTCCTCTTCCGTCTCCGGCCCCCTCCTTCCCTTCTTTTCTTCCGGGGCTTCCCCTCTCCCCCCTCGCCTCGCTTCCTCGGTCGCTTCCTCGGGTCCCCTCCTTCCCCCTTCGGCTTTCGCTTGCCGGAGGCATGCTGTGCTAGCTTCTCGCCTTCCCCCTTGTTTCTGTCCCCCCGGTTTTTGTTCCCGCCCTGCCGCCCTCCTCTTGCGGCTTCGCCCCCCCCTTTTTTCCCCCTTCGTTTCCCTTTTTTTGTCGGCTCTCCCCGTCCGCCCCTCCGGCCCCCCCTTCCTTTCTCTCGTTCCTTTGTTCCCGCTCCCCCTTGTCCCGCCTCTTCCCCTCCCGCCCCCTTTGGTTCCTCTGCCGCTTTGTGTCTTCCCCGTGCTCCTTCCCCTCTTTTTCTCCTTGTTTCCGTCCGCTGTTCCCTTCGTTTTCCCCCCCCTTCTTCCCGCCTTTTAGGTTCGCTTTTCGCGCGTCCCTCTTTGTTCCCTTTTGCTCTTCTCCGGGTTTTCTTTGCCCTCCCTCTTCTTCCCCTTTTTCCCTTTTTCTTCTGCCCCCTCTCCTTTTCGTCTCTCCGCCCGTCGTTGTTTCTTCCCCCCCTCCGGGTGCGCTTGTGTGCTGGTTCCCCTTCCCGCGTCCCCTGTCTGGTCCGGTTTCGGTTGTGGCTCTTTCTCCCTCGTTCCTCCCCGCCCCCGCCTCCTCCTCCTCCCCTCTGTTTCCGTTCCTGCCCTCTCTGTCGCCCTTCTTCGCCTTTCTTTGTCCTCGCGCCTCGCCTTGTCTTCTCTTCTCGCCCCCGGCTGCTTCGGTTCCGTTTTCGCCCCTCGGTTTCCCTCCCTTCCCCCCTCCCTCCCGCTCTCCCGTCCTCTCTGCTGGGCCCCCTTCCCTCGTTTTTTCCTTCTCTCTCCTTGCCCGTCCTCCGCCGTTTTACCTGTGGTTTCGTTTTCCCAGTTTTTAATTACTGTCACCTACTGTAGTGCCCCCTGTCCCCTTGTCTCTTTCGTCCGTTGTTCCCTCTCCGGCGTTCCCGGCTGTCCCTCTCCCTGTCCGGGCCTCGTTGTCCTCTTGTCCCCTGTTGCTTCGTCCCCTTGTCCCCTTTGTTTCTCCCTCCCGGGCGCCGCCCTCTTGCTTCCCCTCCGGGCCCCCCTGTCGTCCCCTTTGTTTCTCCCTCCCGGGCGCCGCCCTCTTGCTTCCCCTCCGGGGACCCCCTGTCGTCCCCTTTGTTTATCCCTCCCGGGCGCCGCCCTCTTGCTTCCCCTCCGGGCCCCCCTGTCGTCCCCTTTGTTTCTCCCTCCGGCGCCGCCCTCTTGCTTCCCCTCCGGGGAACCCCTGTCGTCCCCTTTGGGGAACCGCAGGTGCTTCCCTTTCCCCTCAGGGGACAAACTACGTCCCCTTCCCCTCCGGTTCGTCTCCCTTTCGGGCGCCCCCCCGGGGCCGCCCGGGGCGCGCCTTCCTTTTCCGTCCCCCCGGGGGCCTCCCCCGTCCCCTTGTCCCCGTCGTTCGTCTCCCTTCCCCTCCGGGGCCCCGGCGCCCCCGCGGGGCCTGCTTCCCCTTCCCCTCCGGTTCGTCTCCCTTGTCCCCTTTGGGGCCCCGTCGGGGCCCCGGGCGCCCCCCGGGGTTCCCCGGCGGGGCCGCCCGGGGTTCCCCTCCGGGGCCGCCCTCGCCCCTGCCTTTCCCTTTGGGGCCCCCTTCCGCCGCGGGGCCTGCGGGGCCCCGTCGGGGCCGCCCCCCTTCCCTCCCGGGGCCCTCGTTCTCCCCTGCGGGCCCCTGTTGCCTTTCCGGGCCCGGGCCGCCGTCTTGTCCCTGCGCGGCCCCCCCCCTTTCCCCTCCGGGGCCCCCGCGTTCGGTCCCTCGCTGCTTCCCCTCCGGCGCCGCCTCGCGCGGGCCGCCTTTCGTCCCCTTCTGGTTCGCTTTCCCTTTGGGGCCCCCGGGCCGTCGTGTCTGCTTTCTGTTCGTCCCCTCCGCGGCCCTCCCCGGGCCGGGGCCCCCCGGGGGCCGCGCCCCGGCGGCGCCGCCCCGGGGCTGCGCCCCCGCCGCCTTGGGTTTCTCTTCCCGCCCCGCCCCTCTTCCTTTTTCCGCGCCTGCGCCGCCGCCGCCCCCCTTTCGGGTTCCCCTCCGGGCCTCCCTCCCCGTCGCCCGCCCCGCCCTCTCCCCTTCCTCCGTGCGCTTTGCTTTTCTGGCCTTTTTCTTCCCTTCTTTTTTCCCCTGCTCCCTGTTCGCTTTGGCCCCTCTCCTTTCCCTGTGTCCCCCCTCCCCCCCTTTCCCCCTCGGTCTTTGGGTTTCTGGTGCCCTGCCCTCTTTTTCGTCGCTTCCGCGCCTCTTCTCCCCTCCTGCCTTTCTGCCCCCTGTTCCCTCTCGGGCCCCCCTTCTTCCCCGTGCTCCCTGTGCTTGTTGCCTTTCGCCCTCGCCCCCCGCCCCTGCCCCCTCCCCCCCTTCTTCGCGTTCCCTTCCCCGCTCGTTCTTCTTTTTTCCCGTTGTTCCCTCCCGGGGCCTCCCTTTCCCCCTTTCCCGCCGTCCTCGCCTCTCCCTCCCCTTGGCCCGTGGTCCCTCTCTTGTCCTCCCCTTCTCGCTTTTTGCTCCTCCCGCTCCGCTCTCGTTGTCCTCCCTGTCGCCCCCTTCCCTTTACTGTTAGTCCTTCTTTTGTTTCCGCGGAGGGGCCTGCCCCCCGTCCTCTCGGTGCTTTTTCTCCCCTCCCCTCCCCTTTCCTTCCCTCCCGCTCTTTCTCCCCTTCTTCTCTGCCGCTCTCCCCTTCCCCCGTGCTCCGTCCTCTTTTTGCCTCCCGCCCTTCCCCCCTCCTTTCGGGGCCCCTTCCGTTCTTTCTTTCGCCTTCCCTCGTTCCGCTCCGCTCTCCTTTCCCTCCTCTTTCCTCTCTCTTCTGGCCCCCCCCTCCGCCCCTTCCCCCCCCTCCCCCCCCCCCCCGTTTTTCGCGGTGTCGTTCCTCTTCCCGCCGGTCCTCCTCCTCCCCTTGTCCCTCTTCCCCTCTTCGCGGTGCCGTTTTCTGCTGGCGTTCGGCTGGTGCCTGTGGCTTTCGCGGTCCGCGTCCCGCCCCTCGCTTTGCTGCTCCCCCGCCGCCGCCCCCGTCGCCCGTCCCTCCCGTGCTTTTGCTCTGCCCGCTGCCCCCTCTTCGTCCCCGGTCCTGGTCCCGGTCGTGCCCGTTCCCTTCGTGCCCTTTTTCCCGCCGGTCTTCCCGTCCGTGTTCTCCGTGCCCCCCCGGTCTTCCCCCCCCTGGTTGTCGTCCTCCCCCCCCCGTCGCGTTTCCTTTTTTTCCCCCTTTTTTCTTTCTCCCCGCGCCCCCCCCTCTTTGGCGCTTTTCTTTTCGCGTGTCCCCCTTTTCCCCGTGTCCCCCCCTCCCTGCCGTGTCCCCGTCCGGGCCCTTTTTCTGTTCCTCCTCTCCTGCTTTTTTGGTCTCCTCTCCTCCCCGCGTTCCGTTTGTTTTCCCCGCCGGGGCCGCCCTCCTCCCTCTGGTTGCCCCTCCTGGCCCGCCGTCCTGCTTCTTTCTTTCCCCTTTCCGGGCCCCCCCTTGTTGTCTGTCCGCTTCCCTGTCCCTGTCGGGCCTCGTTCCCCTTCCCCCTGTTTCTCGTCTTCCCCTCTGTTTCTCCCTTGTCGTCCCCTCTGTTTCTCCCTTGTCGTCCCCTCTGTTTCTCCCTTGTCGTCCCCTCTGTTTCTCCCTTGTCCCCTCCGGTTCCCCCCCGGGGCCCCGGGCGCCTCCCCCTTGTCCCCGCCCGGGCCTGTGTCGTCCCCTTTGGGGCCGCCCCGGCCCGCCTTCTTCCCCTTTTCCCTTCCCGCGCCCCCCTTCCCCCGGGCCCCCGGCGGGGCCGCGCCCCCGCCGCCGGCGCCCCTCGCCTCGCTTTTGCGGCTTTCTTTCCTCTGCTTCCCTTTTCTTCGCTGGGCTTTCTCTCCGGCCTCCGTTCCGGCTTCCTCCTCCCCTTTTTGTGTGTTTTCTCTGTGTTCCCCTTTTCTTTCCCCTCCTTCCCTCCCCTTTTCTCTTCTCCTCTGTCTCGTCTCCTTTTTTTTTGCTTCCCCCTTCTTCCCGCTTTCGTCCCCTCGCGGTTTCTCCTCCCCCTGTGTGTTGCTTCTTGCCCTCCCCGCGCCTTCGCGCTCTTTCCCTTTTCCGCCCCCTCCTCCCCCTCTTTCCGCCTCCTTTCCTCTTCCCTCCCCCTTTTTCTCCCCCCGCCCCGTCGCTTTTCCCTCTCCCCTGTTGCCTCGCCGTTGGTCTTCCTGGCGTCGCTGTTCGCTTCGGGTTCCGTCCTTGTCCCTTTTCGTTCCCCTCCGGGGCCCTCCCCCCCCCTGCCCTTTCGCTCTCCCTTTTCTGCTCTTGTCCCTCCTTTTCTTCTCCCTCCCGTCTCGCCCCTCGTCTGTGTTGTCCCTCCTTCCTTCCCCCCCTCCCCGCCCTTTTCTGCTCCCCGCCTCGCCTTGTGTCTTCCTGCCCCCGCGTCTTTTGCCCGTCGTTCCCCTTCGGTTCCCCCCCCGGGGCCCCCGTCGTCCCCTTTGGGGCCCCGCCGGGCCCCTCCTCCGCCTTTGCTTTTGCCCTCGCGTTTCTCCTTTTCCTCCCCTCCGCGCTTTCCGCCGTGTTCCTTCCGCGCCCTGTCGCGGCCCCTTTTTTCCCCCCGGCTTCCCTCCGCCTCTGTTCTTCTCCTGCCCGTCGTTCCCCCTTCGGTTCGTCTCCCTTTCGGGCGCCCCCCGGGGCCCCCGTCGTCCCCCCGGGGGCCCCGCCGGGCCCCTCCTCTGGTGTCGCTGCCCCGCGCCTCCCTTTTTTCTTCTTTTCTGCTCCTTTTTTTCTTTTCTCGCCGCCCCCTTGTTGCCCCCGCTCCGTCCGCCCCTTTCGGCGGCCTTTTTCTGGCTGGTCCCCGGTCGCCCGTCCTTTCTCCGCCCTTTTCCCCCGTCTTCGCTCCTGGGTTCTTCCTCGTCTTCCCGTTCCTGCTTTCTTCCTCGCCGGTTGGCTTTTTGTCCGTCCTGGTCTTGCCTCTGCCGTCTTTGGTCCTCCCCGTCCCCCTGCCTCTTTTCCCGCCGCTCGTCCCGCCGCTCCTTTCCTCCCCGCCCGCTTTCCTGCCTTCGCCCCCGTTCCCCCGTTCGCTGGCTCCGTTTCCCCTTTGTTTTGTCCTCCGTGTCTCTCTTGTTTCTCTCCCTTCGGCTGTCCTGTTTTCGTTCCCTCCCGGGCTCGCCTCCCCTTTTTTTTCTCCTCTCCCCTTTTTCTCCGGCTCTCGGCCGGCTCCCCCCTTCCCTCCCCCTTCTTGTCTCCCTTCCCTCTCCCGCGCGCCGCTTCCCCGCCCCCCCCGTTCTCTCTCTTTTTCTCTTCCCGCCCGCCCTCGCTCCGGTTTTTCCCTGTTTTCTTCCCTCCCTCTCGTTTCCCCCCGTTTTCTTTTCCTTTTCGTGCCCCTCCGCCCCGCCCCGTTCTCCTCCTTCTCTCCCCCCCTTTCCTCGCTTCGCTTTTGTTTTTTCTCCTTTTCGCCTCTCTTTTTGCCCTTCCCTCCCCCTCTCGTTCTCCCTCTTCCCCCCCTTTCCGCCCGTCCTCCGGTCCCCCGCTTTGTCTCGTTGTTGTCCCCTTCGGGGCCCCCCGCCTTCGCCCCTCTCCGCCCTGCCCCCTTCCTTTTCTTTTGTTTTTCTTCTTCTTCCCCTGTTCCTTTTTTTTCCCGCTTTTGCCTCCTTTCTCCTCCCCTCGTCTTCTTTCTTTTCTCTCTTTTTCCCCGCCCGCCTTTTGTGCTTTTCGTTCTCGTCCCTTTCGCGTTTTGTTTTTGTTTCGCCCCTCGTTTTTCTTCGTCGTTTCCTCCCCCCGGCCTGCCTCTCTTTGTTTCTTTCCGTTCTTTCGGGTTCCCTGCCCGGCCCCCGCCCGCTCCCGGGTGCTCCCTACGTGTTCGTCCTCTTAACGGGAACTGTACATGCCTGTCCACTTGTTCTTTTAGGGGTTTCTCTTCAGTTTGTCCCCTCCGGGGCCGCGCCGCCGCCGCCTTCCTTCCCCCCCCGCGGCCGCCCCTGGGCCGGTCCCGCCCTCCCGCGCTCCTGTCCCCTCCTGTGCCGTCTCGCCCCCGCGCGCTGCCGCTTTCCGTTTCGCTCCCGCCTTGTTTCCCCTCCGGCCCTGTGCCGCCTTTTTGTCCCCCCGCTCCCTCTTGGCCCCCCCCCCTTCCTTCCGCTTTGTTGGCTTTCCCCCTGCCGTGCTTGTCTGTTCTTCCCCCCCCCTTTTCGTTTTTTTCTCTTCCTCTCCCCGTTGATTTTGTTTTTGGTTGCTTTTTCCGTTTAATTTTCCTTTCCTTTTTCCCCTCCCCTCCGTTTGTCCGCCGGCTCGCGGCCCCTGTCTCTTTCGCTCGGCCCCCGTCCGGCCGCTGTTCCTGGGCCTTCTCCCCCCCTCCGCCCGTCTGTTCCTTCCCTGTCGGGGCTCCGCCGGGTGCCCCTCCCGGTCCGTCCCCTCCGGGGCCGTCCTTCTCCCTGGTCGTGGCCCCTCTCCTCCCCCTGCTTCTCCCCCGCCTCTTCCCCCCTCTTCTTGGCCTTTGTTCGTTGCTTTTCCGTTTCCCGTTTTGTTGTTGGGCTTTTTCCCTTCGTTCCTTTGTCCCCCTCCTCCCCGTTCCCCGTCCCCCTCTCCCCCTTTGCGTTCGGTCCCCTCGGGGCCCGCCTTTCCTTTTTTTCTCCCCCGCCGCCCGGGGTTCTGTGTTCCGTCCTCCCCTTCGGTTGTCCCCTTCTTTCCCCGCCGCCCCTTTTCGTTCCCCTCCGGTTGTCGCTTTCGTCCCCCTTCCCCTGGTGCCGCGGCCGCCGTTTGTCCCCCTCGGGGCCCTCCGCGGCGGTCCCCGCGTCCCCTGCGCCGCCCGCCCGGCCTTTCCCCCCCCGGGCCGCTTTCGTCCCTCCCCCTCCGCCGTTCTTCTCGGCCCTTTCTCCCCCCTTTTCTGTCCCCCCCTCCTCGCCCTTTCTCGCGTCCGCCCCCCCCTCCTGCGTTTTTCCTTTGTTCTGTTCTTTTTCGCCCCCGCCGTCGGTCGTCGTCCCGCCGCCGTCGCCCCCGTTCTCCTCCCCCGGCCCCGGTTTCTTTCTTCTCCCTCCTCCCCCGCGCCCGCCTCTTTCCCCCCTGCTTTTTCTTCTTTCTTCTCTGTCCCCGCTCCTTTCGCTCTTCTCTCTCCTGCCCCCCCCCTGCTCTTGTCTCCCCCGCCTCCCCCGCTTTCTCCCTCCCCCCTGTGGCCGCCTCTCCCCCTCTGTTCCCCCCTTTCCCTTTTGCTCCCCTCGTTCCCGTTCCCGGCGGTGGTTTCCTGGGCCCCCCCGCCGCCCTCCGTTTCGGTCTTTCCCGCGCCCTTTGTTTCCTTTCCCCCCTCCCCTGCCCCTTTCGCTCTTTCCCCTTCTTTCGCTCTTCGTCCCCCTTCCCCGCTCCCGGCTCTTTCCCCCCCGCTTCCCGTGTTCCCGCCCGTCGTCCCTCTGGTCTTCCCCCCGCCCGTCCCGCTTCGCCCTCTCCTCCCCGTTCCTTTCTTCCTTTCTTTTTCTCGTTCTTTTTCCCCTCGTTTTCCTTTTTTCCCCTCCTGCGCTTTCTTGCCGCTCCGCCCTCTCGTTTCTCCGCTTTTCCCCTTCCTCTCTTTCTCTTCTGTGTTCTTTCTCCTTTTTTCCCCGTCTTCTCTCCGGCGCCCCCGTGTCTGCCCGCTGTCCGTTTCCCCGTGTCCCCCCTCCTTTCCCCCTGGTCTTCTCGTCGTTGGTTTCCCTGCTCTCGCTTGCCGTTTCTTTTCCCTTTCCCGCGTGTTTGTCCTCCCTGTCTCGGGCCTCTTCCGTTTTTCTCGCCCGTCTTCCCCCGTTCCCTTGGCCTTTCCGCGCTTTTGCTTTGCTCGTCCTCTCTTTGTTTTGCCTCCCTCGGTTCCCTCTCGCTTCTCTTCCCCCTCCCTTCCCTCCTTCTTTCCCCCCTCCCTCCTGTGTCCCCCTTTCCCCTTTCCCTCCGTCTTCCTTTTCCCCCCCCTCCGTCTTCCTTTTCCCCCCCTTTCCCTCCGTCTTCCTTTTCCCCTTTCCCTCCGTCTTCCTTTTCCCCTTCCCTCCGTCTTCCTTTTCCCCCCCTTTCCCTCCGTCTTCCTTTTCCCCCTTTCCTCCGTCTTCCTTTCCCCCCCGTCTTTTCCCTTTCCCTCCGTCTTCCTTTTCCCCCCTTTCCTTTTCCCTTTCCCTCCGTCTTCCTTTCCCCGGCCGCCCCCGCTCCTCCTCCCTCCCTCTTCTCTTTCCCGCTCTCTTCGTTCCCCTTTCTCGGTCCCCCTTCCCGTTCCCCCCGTCGTTGCCCTTCTTCCCCCCCCTTGTTGCCCGCTTGGCTTTCCTCCTCTCTTGTCCCTTCCCCGGGCCCGTCTTTGCTCCCCTCCTTCCCCTTTCCTCTCCTTTCCCCCCGCTCTTTTTTCTCGTCTCTTGTCCCCCGCTCCCCCGCGCCCGCTCTTCTGCTCCCGTCGCTGTGTTCTCTTCCCCTCTCCCCCTCTCCTCCCTTTTTTGTTCCCCTCCCGCTTCGCTCTCCCCCTTTTTTCTCCCTTCGTTCCCGGGTGCTTTTCCGTCGTCGTTTCCCTTCGGTTCCCCTTTGGGGGCCCCGCCGGGGCCCTCCGTTCTTTGGGTCCCCTCCCCTTCTTCGGCTGTTCCTCCCCCCCCCTCCTCGTGTTTGTTGTCTCCTCGCGGGCCGCGCTCGTTGCTCTCCGCCTCTCCGTTCTGTGGTTTCTTTTTCTTCCCCTCGCCCTTCCGGTTCGCTTCCGTCCGGCGTCCCTCGCTCTCCCCTGTCCCTCTGTCCCCCCCTTCCTCCGGCGTGTTCTCTTCCCTCTTTTCGGTCCCTCTTCGTTCCTCCGCCGCCTTTCTTTCTCTTTCTCCCCCCCGTCCCCTTTGCGCTCCCCTCGCTTCCCCTCCCCCCGTCTCGCTTCCGTCCCCTTTGGGGCCCGTCGTGGTCTCTTCCGCTGCTTCTTGGCTCCTCTTTTTGCCTTTTTGTCGTTTTTCCCTTTTTCGCTCCCCCCTCCCCCTCCCCCCCTGCTCTGCCGTTGTTCTTCTTCCCCCCCGCTCCGCCGGCCTTCCCTTCCCTTTTCGTCTCCTTCGCCTCCCCCCCCCTTCTGCCCCCCCTCCTCTTTTCCTCCGCCGTTCTCTTCTTGTGGTGCCCGCCGCTTCCGTCCTTCTTGGTGGGCTCTTGTTCTTTTTTTCGGTTCCTGTGGTTTTTTCGCCCCGGCTTTTGTTCTTCTTTCGGCCTTCCTCCCTGGTTCCGCTTCTTCCCTTTCGGGGCCCCTCCCCCCCCCTTTCTTCGGTGCCCCTCCCGCCCTCGGTTTCCCTTTCCTTCCTTTTTTTCCCCCCGGTTTCTTGCTGTCCTTTTCTGGGCGTTTCGGGTTTTTCTTCCGCCTTTCTTGGTCCCTTTTCCTTTTTTGGCCTGTTGGTGGGGGTTTCCTGCGTTTCCTCCCCCGCGGGTTTTGTCCGCCTTTTTCGCTGGGGTTCTCCCGGTCCCCTCGTCCCCTCGCCTTCTCTTCCTCCTTGCCGCCCTCGCCGCTCTTCGCCTTGCCTTCCCCCCGGCCTTGCTTCCCCCCGTCCCCTCTTTTTCCGTTTCCCCGGTCCCCGCGCCCTTCCCTTCCCCGGCCTCGGTCCCCCGTTCCCCTTCCCCGCCCTCGCCCCCCGGCTTCGGCCTTCGCGCCCTTTTTCCCCGTCTCTTTCGCCGCGCCCTCCTCCCTCCTCTCCGTTTTTCTGTCGTCCCCCTTCTCTCCTCCGCTCCCCCGCTCGTCCTCTTTCCCTTTGTTCTCCCCGCCGGGGCCTGCCCCGCCTCGGTCGCTCGTTTTGTTTCCTCTCCCCCCCCCTCCCGCCGTCCCCCCTTCCCCTCCCCCTCTTTTTTCTCCCCCGCTCCTCCTTCTTTTCGGCCGTTGTGCTTGGCCCCCGCTTTTGTGCTTGGTTCCTCCTTCCCCGCTCTGTTCTTTGTCCTTTTTGCTCTCCCCGCGTTCCCCCCCTCCGTCCCCTCCGGGGCCGCCCCCGGTGCCTTTTCCTCTTCCGCCCTCTTCCTCCTCCGTCGCTTTTCCCCGTCGTTCTTCGTCGTCTCTTCCCCTCCGGTTGTCCCTTTGTCCCCTTTGGGCCGGGCCCCCCCGGGGCCGCCCCCCTTCCTTCCCTCCCGGCGCCCTCCCCCCCGGCCCCCGGCCTGCGTTCCCTCCGGTTCCCCTTTTGTTGTTCCGTCGCCCCCCCCCTTTGGGCCGGTCCCTCGTCCCGGTCCCTGCCCCGGCCGCCTTCCGCTTCCCCACCGCTTCCCCTTGTCCCTTCGCTTGTCGCCGGCCCGGGGCCCCTTCCTTCCCTTCCCCCGCTCTGTTGTTTCTGTCCGGGCCGTCCTCGGGCCGCTTTCGTTCCCCCCCGCGGCCGCCCCCGCCCTCGCCGGCGGGCGTCGTCCTTTTTAATTCGCCTCCCCGCCCCCCTCGCCCTCGCTCTTCCCTCCCTTGGTTCCCCGCGCTTGTCTTCGCTCCCTCCCCTCTTTTCGTTCTCCCTCTCCGTCCTCCCCTCCCTCCCCCTCCCCCTTCGTCTTCCTTCCCTTTCCCTTGTTTTTCTTTTTCTTCGCTTTCCTTCCTCTCCCCCGCCCCTTTTTCCTTCCTCGTCCCCTGTCCGGCCTTCTCCCCCTTCCGCTGGGCTCCTTGGCCCCCCCCTCTTCCTTCGCGGGGCGCCCCCCGCCCTTTCCTTGTGTTTCCTTCCGTTCCGCCTGTTTTTCTTTCTGCTCTTCGTTTCCCTTTTTCTTTGCTCTCCCTTCGGCGCCGCCCGCCTTTCTCCTCCGTCCCTTCCGGCGCCCCGCTGGCCCCCCCCCCGCTTCCCCCCTTTTTGCCCTTTCCTTTTTCCGGCGTCGCTTGTCCGTTTTGCGGCCGCCCCCCGTTCTCTGCGGTTCCGTCCCCCGTCTCTTCTGGGGCCCCCCTTCGCCCCCTTTCGCGCTTCGTCCCCTTTCCCCCTCTCCCCTCCCCTGTCGTTTTCCTTTTCGGCCCCTGCCTCCCCTCCGCCTTTCGGCTGTTTTGTCCCGTCTCTTCTCCGGCCTCCTCTTTCCCCCGTCTGTTCCTTCCGTTCCCCTCCGTTTGTTCCGTCCTCCCCGGTTTCTCCTTCCGCTCCTTCCTCTTTTTGTCCCGCCCTTCCCCCCGTTCCCCCCTTCTCCGTCGTCTTCTTTTTCCTCCTTCCTTTTTTGCTCCCCCCCTTCCTCCCCTTCCCTCGCCTCTGCCTTCCCTTTTTCCTGCTTTCCTTTGTCCCCTTCTCTGCTCCCGTCTCCTTTTTGTGCCTTTGCCCCTCGTCTTCTTCTGTTTTCCCCCCTCCCTCCCCTTTTTCTTGCCTTGCCTCCCTCCTGTTTCGTCTTTTCGCCTCTGTTCCTGCGTCGCTCGCCTTGCTCCTGCTTGTCCCTCGTCCCGCCTCCCCCGTCCTCTCTTTCCCTTTTGCCCGTCGTTCCCCTTCGTTCCCCCCCCGGGGCCGCCGTTGTCCCCTTTGGGGGCCCCGCCGGGCCCCTCCTTGGCCTCCCCCTGCCCCGGTTTTGTCCCCTCCCGCCCCGTCTTCCCTTCTTTCCTTCGTTTCTCCCGCGGCCCTTTCCGCGCCCCTGTTCCCCCCCTCCTTTCCCGCTCCCTCGCCTCTCCCTTTTTTCCCCTCCTCGTTTTGTCCCCTCCGGGGCCGGTTCCCGCCTTTTTTTGCCCCCCCCTCCTCCCCCCTTTCCTCTCCGCCCCTCTTTTGTCCTTTTTCTTTCTTTCGTCCTTCGCTTTCCTCTCTTCTTTTTCCCGTTCTTTTTCCTGCCCCGCCCTCCCCGCCCTGCTCCTTTTCTTGCTCCCCCTTTCCTGTTGTCGCGGCTCTTTTCTTCCCCGTCTTCCCTCCTTCTCCCCGTGCCCCCCCGCTTTTTCTTCTTCCCGCCCTGGCCTGTCCGCTCCCGCCGCCGGTGCCTCTGCTGCCGCTTTCCCCCCTTCTTCTGCCGCGCTGCGCTTCGCCGTCGCTGCTTCTGCTCGCCGTTCTCTTCTTTCTCCTCTCGGTTTCCTCCCTCCCCGTCCTGGTGCCCCCGGCCGCGCGTTCGCCTCTTCTTCTCCCGCCTTCGCCCGTCCCCCTTCTCTTTCTCGTGCTTTCCCTCCTCTCGCTGTCCTTTCCCCCTCCCGTGGTGCCCCCGCCCTTGCCCCTGGTCCCTCTGCCCTTTCCCCCTCCTTTTTGCCCCCGCCGCTGCTTCTTGGCCCGCCGCTCTTCGTTTCGCCCCCCCGCCTTCTCTCGCCGCTTTCCCTTGGTTCCCCTGCCCGGCCGTTTCCCCGGTTTCGCCCCTTCGCTCCCTTCGTTTTTTCTCCCCTCCCCCTTCTCTTCCTGCCCTCCCCCGTTCTTTTTCCCTTCGGGTTCCCCGGCGGGCCGCCGGCCTTTGTCCCTTGTCCCTGTCCGGGCCCCGTTGCTTCCCCCTCCGGTTGTCGTCCCCTTTGGGGCCCCCCGCGGCCCCTCCCCCGCGCCCCCTTCCCTTTGGGCCCCCGGGCCCCGGGCCGCCCTCCCCGGGCCCCCCGCCGTTCCCTCCCCGCCCCGCGTTTCCCTCTGTTTCCCCTCCCCCCTGCTTTCCTCTCCCGCCGTCTTTCTCCCTCTTCCTTCTTTCTTTCTTTCCCCTTCGTCTGCGCGGTTTCCCCTCCCCCCCCTCCCCGCCCGGCTCCCCCCCCTCTCTCCGCCCCTTTCGTCGTCCCGTTTTCTCTTTCTCCCCGCTTTTCTCCGGTTTCCGCCCCCCGCGTCCTCCCCCCCCGCCCCCCCCCCCCGCCCCCCCCCTTCCCCCTCTTCTTCCCCCCCCCCCTTCGTCCTTCTTTTCCCCGCCCCCCTGCCCCCCCGTTTCTCCTCGCCGTCTTCTTGCTTCTCCCCCTCGTGGTTTCTTCCCCGTTCTCTTGGTTTCGGTGGCCCCCTTTTCCCCCGCCGCCCGCCCCGTTTCCCCGCCCCCCCCCCCGCTTTGTTGCTCCCCCCTTCCCCCGGCCCGTGTTCTGGGTCTCTTCCCTTTTGTTCGTCCCGCCCGCCGTTTTTTTCCCTCGCTCCTTTGTTCCCTGCTTCTTCGCTTTCTTCTTGTCCCTTTCCCCTCCCCCCTCCCCCTTCCGTTCCTTCGGTCCCCCTTCTTTCCCCTTTGCTCCGCCTTTTTGCCCCTTTGCTTCCCCCCGGGCCTTTCTTGTCGTTTTTCCCTCTCGGGGCCGTCCTTTGCGTTCCTTTGTCTTTTCTGTCTTCTCGCCCCGCCTCTCCTTTTTTCTTGTCCCCTCCTCTCCCTCGCCTTGCCCGCTTCTCTTCTTTGTTTTTCCGCTCTTCCCCTCCTTTTTTCTCGCTTTTCCGCCGTTCTTCCTCGCCCCGCCCCTCTCCCCCTCCGCTGGCTTCTCCTCCCGTTTCTTTCCCCCGCTTTTCGTCCGCCCGGGCCGGCCCTGCTTTTCCTTTTTTCTCGCGTGTCCTCCTTTCGCTTTGTTCCTTTTTCTTTTCCGCCCCTCCTCGTCCTGTTTTGTTCGTGCTCCCCTCTCCTCCCCTCCCTTTTCGTCCCCCCCCGGGGGGTTTGTTGTTTGTGCTTTTCGCGCCTTCCCCCCTCCTCCCCTCTTTCGCTTGTCGTTTTTCTTCCTTTCTCGTCGGGCCCTCTTTTCCTCCCGCTTTTGTCGGCCGTTTTCTCTTCCCGCGCCCTCCTTTCCCCGCCGGGGCCCTCCTTCCGCCCCTTCCTTGCCTTCCCTCCTGGGGCCCTTCTTTGCTTTTCCCTTCGCTTGTTCTCCGCTGTTCCCCCTGTTTCCTTTCCTCCCTCCCCTTCCTTCTGCTCCCCCCCCCCCCCCCCCCCTTTGTTCCTCCCCCCCCCCTTCCTCCCTGGTCCTTTCGTCGCCTTCCCCTCCCCGCTCTTGGTGCTCCTCCTGTCGGTCTCCCTGCCTTTTTTCTGGGCTTCCTGTTTTCGTCCCCCCCGTCCCTTTCGGTGCTGTTGTTCGTGTTCCCCTTTTCCCCCTTTTCCCGCCTGTCCTGCCCCCTCCCCCCCTCGCTGTCGCCCCCTTCGTTCCCGTTTTCCCCGTCCCCGCCTTCCCCGCCCCTCTCCCCCTCCCTCTTTTCCCCCCCGGCCCTCCTCTCGCCCTCCCTCTTCCTCCCTTCGGGCCCCCTTCCCCGGGCTTGTTGCCTTCCCTCCTCTTTCTCCTCCTGTTCCTCCCTTGCTTGTCCCCCCTCCCCTCTTCCCCTTGGTGCCCCTCTTCCCGTCCCCGTCCCCGTCTTCCCCCGCCTCTGCTTTTGCCGTTGTTCCTTCTTCTCCTGCCCTGCCCCCCCTTTTTCTGCTCCTCTCGGCCCCCCCCCGTCCCCCGCCCCCCCCGCTTGGTTTCCCCGGTCCCCCCTCTCCGGTCGTCCTTCCTCCCCCGCTCCCCGTTCTTTCCCCCTCTCGTCTTTCCGTTGTTCCTCCTCTCCCCCCCCGCGTTTTCCCTCTTTTCGCCCTCCCCTTCCGCCCGCTCCGCTTTTCTTTCTTCCCCCCCGTTTCGGCGCTCCTTCGGTGCTCCCGTCCCCCTTCCCTCCCCCCTTTTTCCCTTTGTCGTTCCTTCCCCTCTCCCGTTTTCCTTGCCCCCCTCCTTCCTTCCCCCCCTCTCTCGTCCCCCCCCCCTCCTTCCTCCGCGTCCTCTTCGTCCCCTGTTGCGCCGTGGTCTGCCTTCTGGCGCCCCCGCTCTTCCCTGCCCTGCTCGTCTGCCGCTTTTGTGTGGCCCCGTCCCCCCGGCTTCGCCCCTCCTTTTCCTGCTTCTCCTGTCCGTCGTCCCTCCCTCCCTTCTTCCCCCCCCCCCCCTCCCCCTCCCTTCCCCCTCCCCTTCCCGCCGCCCGTCCCTTCCTTCCCCCGGTCGTCCTCTTCTTCCCTTCTTCCCCCCTCGCCGTTGTTTCCCTCCCGCTTTCGCCCCCTTCCCCCCCTCTGCTGTTCCCGGCCCCCTTTTTTCTTTGTCGGTCCCCCCCCGCCGCCTCCGGTTTCGTTGCTCGCGCCGCGTTCTTTCGTCCCCCGCTTTTTTTGTTCCTCCCCGTTGGTTCGGTGGCCTGTTCCCCCTTGGCCCCGCTTTTCCCCTCTCTTTCCCCCTTCGTCCCCTTTTCCCGCCCCCCCTTCTTCTTCCCGCTCTTTTCGCCCCGCGCCCCCTCTCCCCCCCGTTTCCTCCCCCCGCTCTGCTTTTCCGTCCCCCCGTCCCTTCTTCTTCCCCCGGGTCCCTTTTCCTTCCTCTGCTTCCCCCCCTCCTCTTGCGCCTCCTCGCTCTCGCTTTTTCTTTGCCGCCCCCCCCGCCTTCTTCCTCTTCCCCGCCCCGCGTTTGTTTCCCCCGGTCTTTTCTTGTTCGCCCCCGTCCCCCTTCTTTGTCCCCGTCCCGCCCTCCTTTCCCCCCGTCCCCTTCTCCCCTCCCCCGCTCCCCCGCTTCCCCTCTTTCTCGTCCCTTCTTCCCTCCTTTCCTGCTTTCTCGCCCCCCTTCCGTGCCTTCCCGCCTTCCTCCCCTTCGTCCGCTTTCCCCGCCTTTCCCCCCCCCCTCCCCCCGCCCCTCCCCCTTCTTTTTCCTTTCTTCTCCTCCCTTTCCCCTGTTCCCTCCCGCTTTTCTTGTCTCCCCTCCCTCGCCCGCCGTCTTCCCTCCCCTGGTTTCTCTTCTTCCCCTCCCGCTTTCCTTTTTCCCCTCCTCCTTCCTCTCCCCGCCCTCCCTCGTCCTCCCCTTTCCTTCTTCGTCCGTTGTTCCGTCCCTTTCCTCTTTTTGTTCCCCCTCTTCCCCTTTCTCTTCCCCTCTTCCCTCTTCTCTTCTCCCTTCCCCCTTTCCCTCCTCCGTTGTTGGCTTCTTCCCTGCTGTCCCCCTCCCCTTCCGCGTTCTTTCCCTTTCCCCCCTCCCTTCGTCACTGCCTTCCCCCCCTTCCCCCCCCCTCTTTCTTTTCCGTCCTCTTCTTCGCCTCTTCCGCCGTCCCTTCCCCCCTCTCCGCCCCCCCCCGTTTCCTTCCCTTTTTCCCCCACCTTCCGTTCCTTCCCCCCCCTGCGCCGCCCCTTGCCCCCCCGCCCGTTTTTTCCTGCCCCCTTTGTTGCCCTCCCTGCCCTCCCCCTGGCTCCCTCTCTGCCGCCCCTTCCGTCGCCCCTCTCCCCCGTCGCTGCTTCTCGCCCCCCCTGGCCCCGTTTCGCCCCTCTTTCGGCGGTCTTTCCCCTCTGCCCCACCTTCCCGCCCCCCCCTTCGTCCTCCTGTTGCTCTTCTTCTCGTCCCCCCGCCGCGCTGCCCGCTCTCCGTGCCTGTCCCCCCTTGGTCTTCCCCTGTTCCCCCTTGTTGCTCCGCCTTGTCCTCCCGGCTTTGCTGCTCCTTTTCTTCCCGCCCTGCTGCTGCTCGTCCTTCCCTTCCCTTTCTCTTCGGTCCCTTTTTCGCCCGTCTCCGTTTCGCCCCGCCCCTTCCCCTCCTTTCCCCCGTTCCCCTCCCCCCTCCCCCCTCCCCCGCCCCTCCCCTTTCTTTTTTTTTTCCCCGTCCGGTTCCCCGTTGCTTTCCCCCGCGCCGCCGTTGTTTGTTCTCTCTCTTCCCCTCTCGGGGCCTCCTTTGCGTCCTCTTTTCTTTTCCGGGCCCCCCCTCCTCGTCTGTCCGCTTCCCTGTCCCTGTCCGGGCCTGGTTGTCTCTTTTCGTTCCCTTCTTCCCCGGGGCCCCCGGTCCCCCCCCCGGGGCCCCGGCGGTGTGTGCGTTCCCCTTTGGGGCCGTGCGGGGCCGCCCCCCCGCGCTGCGCCGCTCGCCGCGGGGCTCTCCCCGGCCTCTTTTGTCCTCTTCCGGGTTCTCTCCCCGCGCCCCCCCCGGTCCCTCCGCCCTGCCCGGCGCGGCGGTTTCCTTCCCCGTCTTCCGTTTTTCTTGGTCCCTCCCCCGCCCTTTTCTGTCCCTTTTCGGGCCCGTCTCCCTCCCTTTTTGCCCTCTCCCTCCCTTGTCCCTTTCCGGGGCTTCTTTGTCCCTTTTTCGGCTTTGCCCTTCCGCCCTCGCCTCCGGTCCTCTCCTTCGCTGCCTCCCCCGTTCTTTCCGCGACCCGCCCCCTTTGCTTTCCCCTCCGTCCGTTTTTTCTTTCCCTTCCGGGCCCTCCTGGGCCCCCCCCCCCGGCGCGCTGGCTGCGTGGTCGCCGCGGCTGCTTGCTCCTCCGTTTCCGCGCGCCTTGCGCTTCCGCGGGTTCGCCTCCCTCTCTCTCCGTCCTTTCTCGTCCCCCCCGGGGCCGCCCGTCGCTTGTCCCGTTTCGTTCTCCTTCGGCGCCCTCCCGGGGCCCTCTCCCCTTGGGCCGTCTTGTCCCCCCCCCCCCCCCCCCCGGGCCCCCCCCTTCCCCTCGGGCCCGCCCTTTTCCCTTCCCGGGCCCCCCCTTTTCCCTTCCCGGGCCCCCCCCTTTTCCTTCCCGGGCCCCCCCTTTTCCCTTCCGGGCCCCCCCTTTTCCCTTCCCGGCCCCCCCCTTTTCCCTTCCCGGGCACCCCCCTTTTCCCTTCCCGGGCCCCCCCCTTTTCCCTTCCCGGGCCCCCCCCTTTCCCTTCCCGGGCCCCCCCCCCCCCCCCCCCCCCCCCCCCCCCCCCTTTCCCTTCCCGGGCCCCCCCTTTTCCCTTCCCGGGCCCGCCCCCTTTTCCCTTCCCGGCCCGCCCCCTTTTCCCTCCCGGGCCCCCCCCTTTTCCCTTCCCGGGCCCCCCCCTTTTCCCTTCCCGGGCCCCCCCCTTTTCCCTTCCGGGCCCCCCCCTTTTCCCTTCCCGGGCCCCCCCCTTTTCCCTTCCCGGCCCCCCCTTTTCCCTTCCGGGCCCCTGCGGTCCCCCTGTCTTCCCCTCCGGGCCCCCCTTTGTTTCTCCCTCCCGGGCGCCGCCCCGGCGGGCCGGGGCCGCCGTCCCCTCTGTTCTCCCTTGTCCCCTCCGGTTCCCCCCCGGGGCCCCGGGCGCCGCCCTCCGGTTCCCCTTCCCCTCCGGTTCGTCTCCTTGTCCCCTTTGGGCCCCGTCGGGGCCCCGGGCGCCCCCCCGGGGTTCCCCGCGGGCCGCCCGGGGTTTCCCCGCGGGCCGCCCCCCGCGTTCTTCCCCTTCCCCTCCGGTTCGTCTCCCTTGTCCCCTTGGGGCCCCGTCGGGGCCCCGGCGCCCCCCGGGGTTCCCCGGCGGGGCCGCCCGGGGTTCCCCGCGGGGCCGCCCTCGCTGCTTCCCCTTCCCCTCCGGTTCGTCTCCCTTGTCCCCTTTGGGGCCCCGTCGGGGCCCCGGGCGCCCCCCGGGGTTCCCCGGCGGGGCCGCCCGGGGTTCCCCGGCGGGGCCGCCCCCGGGCCCCTCCCTTCCCCGGGCCCGCCCGGCTCCTTTCTTCCCTCTCTCTTTCTCGTTTGGTCTCCCCTTTCGGTTCTTTTCCCTTCGGGTCCCCCCTGCTTCCCCTTCGGGGCCGCGCTGTTCCCTTCGGGGCCGTCCTTTCGTCCCCCCCGGGGCCGTCCTTCCCCCGGGGCCCCCTTCCCTTCCCCGTCGTCTCCCTGCGGGCGCCGCCCGCCCCGGGGCCCTGTTCCCATTTCCGGGCCCCGGCCGCCCCCTCCGCCCCCCCTTCGTTCCCGCCGCCTCCCTTGTCGTTTCCTTCCGCCCCCCTTCTTGTCCCCGGCGGGGCCCCCCGTGCTTCCCTCCGGGGGCCGCCCCCGGGGCCTTGTTGCTTCCTTCCCCTTCCCTCCTTTCCCCCCTTCGTTCCTCGCCGCGTTGTTGGCTCGCCGCTCCGTCTCGCGGGAAGTTGTGTGCGTTTCTTTCGTGCCTCCTTCCCTCCCTCCGTTCGCTCTGTTGCTGCTCTCCGCCCCGTGTTTCGTCCCACGCCCTTGTGCGTCTCCCCCTGCCTGGTTCCCGTTGCCCCGTTTCCGTTGCCTGCCCTTGTTGCTCGCCTCCCGCTGTCCCCCCCCTCCCGCTCCCTGGCCCCGCCGCTCCGCGCCGTGTCCTGCCCGTGCGTTGTTGCCTGCCGCGTCTTGGCCGCTTCGCCGCCCCCCGTCCCCGTGCGCCGCTCCGCTGTTGTCTGTCTCTTCTCTTGCCCGCCCGGTCCCCTTCGTTCGCTGCTTCGTTTTCCGTTGTTTCCCGGCTTCGCGCTGCCGTCCCTCCTGCCCCGTGCTTGCTGCGCCTCTGCCCCCCGCCTCCCCCCGCCCCCCCCCCTGTGGCCTGGGTGCCTCCGGCTGTTCTGCTCCGCTTGGCCTCCCCTCCTGCCGTTGCCCGTCCCGCCCTCCCTCCTGGCCTCCCGTCTGCGCCTGCCCCTTGCCCCCTTGGGTCTCCTCCGCCTCCCGCTGCCGCCGCCGCTCCTGGCGCTGCGTCCGCTCCCGCCCTCCCCGGCCGCTCCCTCCCCGGCCTGCCCGTTCCCCCTCCCCCCCTGTCGCCGTCTCCCCCTCGCCGGCCGTGCCCCCGCTCCGTTGGTCCGGCCCCCCGTTGTCTCCCCCTCGTCTCGCGCCGCCGCTTCCCCCCTTGGGTCGCCCTGCCGCCCCTCGCGTTCGCCGTTGGGCTCCCCGCCCCTGTGCTGCTGTTGTTCCCGTCCCGCCGCGCCCCTGCCCCTGGTTCCCGCCTCCCCTCGCTGTCTCCTGGCGGCGCCGCGCTGCCCGCGCTGCTCCCTCCTGCTGTTGCCGTCCGCCGCCCTGGGCTCCTGCTTCCCCCGCCCCCCCGCTGTCCCGCCGGTTTTCCGTTGCCGTGCTCCCCTCCCCCCCCCGCCCCCCTCGGCTCGCCTTTTCCCGCCGTTCTCCGCTTGCTGTCCTCTTTTCCTTTTTTTCCCCGTTTTCCTTTCTCCGTCCCCTCTTTTTTTCCCCTCTTTTCCTTTCTCCCTTCCCGCTTCTCTTCCCCGCGTGGTCTTCTTCTTCTCCCTCCTTTTTTTCGCTGCCTTTTTTTTTCGCTGCCTGTGTCTTCCCCTCCGGGCCCCCTGTCTCCCTCCGGGGCCCCCCTTTGTTTCTCCCTTGTCCCTCCGGTTCCCCCCGGGCCCCGGGCGCCGCCCCGGCGGGGCCGGGGCCCCCTTCGTCCCTGTCCCTGTCCGGCCTCGTTCCCTGTCTTCCCCTCCGGGGCCCCCCTTTGTTTCTCCCTTGTCCCCTCCGGTTCCCCCCGGGCCCCGGGCGCCGCCCCGGCGGGCCGGGGCTGCCCCCCTTTTCCCTTCCCGGGGCCGCCCTCGTTCCCCTTTGGGCCCCCTCCCTTTCTTTCCCCTGGCCCTCGCCCTGCTCTTCCCCCCGGCGCCCCGCGCCGTTCTTCCGTTCCCTCCGCTTTTCCCCCCCCCGTTCGGGCTGGCTTGGTGTGGGTCCCCCTGCGCCCCGCGCCCCCCGGTTTCCGTCGCTTCGTCTCCCCTTCCCTTCTGTTCCCTTCCGTCCCTTCGCTGCCGGGCCCCGCCGGGCGTGCCGGGCCCGCTTCCCCCTCCGGGGCCGCCCGTGTCGTCCCCTTTGTTTCTCCCTTGTCCCCTCCGGTTCCCCCCGGGGCCCCGGGCGCCGCCCCGGCGGGGCCCGCTGTCCCCTCCGGGGCCGCCCGCGGGCGCCGTCGTTCCGCTCCTTCCCTTCCCCCCGTCTCTCTCCGCGCCTTCGCTCTCCTCTCGTCTCCCCTTTCTCTTCTTTTCTTCTCCCGGTCCCCCCCCCCGGCCTTTCGTCTCTCTCGCTGCCGCCCTTGCTGCCTGTCCCCCCTGCTCCCTCTCCCTCCGCTTGTCTCGCTGTGGCCTTCGCGCGCCCTCCTCTTGCGTTTCGCTTCCCCCTTCGCTGCTTTCCGCGGTTCTCTCTCCGTGCGTCGCTCCCCCGCGTTTCCTGCTGGCGCCCGCCCTGGTCCCCCTTGGCCCGTCCTTTCCGGTCCTCTCGTCCTCTGCCCGGCTCCTCTCCCTGCTCTCGCGCCTCCCCCGGCTCTGGCCCCCCTGTCTCCCGCCGTTTTGCCCCCCGCTCCCGTCCCCCTTTCCTGGGCGCCCGCCCCCCCTTCGGCCCTCCTCCCGCCCGCGGCTGTGCTGCGCCGCCCTCGCGGTGCCCCCCCTTCCCGTCGCTGTGCCCTCTTGGGCCGCTCCGCCTGTTCTCCTCGCGTCCCTTTTCCGTTGCGCGCCGGCCCTTCCCCCGGCCCCGTCGCTCCCTCCGGCCG
>BDSI01000212.1:0-23385 GCA_003117195.1 Eudorina sp. 2006-703-Eu-15
AGTAGCACGAGTAGCACCAGCGAGTTGAACGAGTGCACATCAATGGATGTTCCGCCGGCACGTATATCGATATGTGTATGGATGGACACACGATCGAGAGAATGCACGTATTACAGTACACACGACTTCCGCACGAATTCCGCCGACTCGGTTGACGCGATTGGTAAGTTATGGTCGTATGCATGACCAGCTCGGCCTGCCTTGTGTACTTACACACAGCGCATTGTAACGCCACATCACATCACATCACACCAAAGTAATTACGTTACCAATCAATGGCATGAATTACCTATCGCCGACCCCCTCCGTTGCTTCCCTCGGCTCCATCCACCGAAGGAATGCGCATCTCCAGCCGCACCTCAAGCCGTTATCCTGTTGAAGGTGCGTGCACACGTACAGCAGTACGTACGTTTCTAACGTTGGTACGCTTACGTATATTTGTATATTCTGGTAGTATTGGGTTGTTTGCGTTAGGCGGAGCTGGTGAACCGGTTGCTTGAACACCCGCAACGGGCAGTCAGGGGTCAGCGATCAACTAATAATAATAATAGTTAATGTAATTTTATTTTTTACTTATATAGCATATATTATATATAGTATATATATACTATGCTATACATTCAAGTAACAAATAGTTTATTTTATGTTTTATTTCTATTATTTTATCGTTTACTGTTATAATGCCGCTTGTACATCGCCGCGCCAAGTGCTGCCATGTACCGTTATGCAATGCAGTTCGACCCTCGGGAGATGTGGATGGCCTCCAAATGAAGGTGTACGGCGCCTTGACGAGCATGCATAATAATGGCGAGATTTGCCCCCTTGATAACGCAACATGGGCGGTCATCGGAAGCGTGGTACGTGCGTGTTAACATGCATACACGCATCTACCCGCATACACGTATGTATGCTGAGCGAGCGAACATACAAGCAAACATATGGAACAGACGTTGCTTGGCCGTGCCCGGTTAGGGTCAGGCACGCGGGCTCCCCAGGCTAGCCAGCACACACCATATATGCAAACAGATGCTTGTGATTCGTAGCAAATAATGTACCGTTATAAGGTGGACCCGGGTGTTCCAACGGCCCAGATAGCCCAGATAGATCGCTCGTTGGCGCCTAATCAACCCGGTACCCACCAAGGACTGCGCACCCATCGTCCATCACCCTCGGGGGGTCACGCAGCCATACCGGCCACTACACCAGGTTGCCAGCGCGCCAGGATTGCCTCTTCTGGAAACCGCGCCAGACTAGCCTATGGACGCATGCCGCCTATGCACGCATGCATATGCATGGTGACTTAGCTCGCTTATTACGCCGCAAGCAAGTAGTCCAGCAGCAGGTCAGTTACGCTACTCGTACATGATCTTATTACGTACTCGTCTCGTACATGATCTGCACATCGATTGTACCTAGTCGATGATGCAAACATACATACATACACAGTCAAGCTCCATCCATAAGTGGTATGCGCGCGTGCATGCACGCACGCATACTATGCGTGGCATGCACGCATACGCGGTTAAGAATGTCGATCGATAGATACATAGATAGACAGATAGATAGATCGATGTAGATAGCTAGATATGCACAGATGGTTTCACGTTGCTTGTCCTATGATATATCGTGCCTTAAAGAAAGGACCGATCGGCAGATGTCCATGTTGGACTAGTTGGACTTCATCTAATGGCTACATACATACCCAGGATAGATACTGCTTACTTGTTTCCTACTTGCCCTTGAGACACAGTATCGCGCGAGGCCATCCGTCGAGATGGCTACGGCCGCCGTTGTCAGGAGTGCGCCTCTGCAGGCGCCGAGCCGCGTGATGCCGTCGTCGCCGCCGCCGCCGGGATCCAGCGGACACGGCAAGGCCGCCCCTCACCGCAATCATCACCGCTACTTCCATCACAGCTGGGGTCGGCTTGGTCTGCGTCGTCATCGTAGTCGTTAAACGACGCCGTCAGAGGAACCGACAACAACAAGAGGTAGGCTAGGCTAGCTAGGCGGCCGCGGCTGGTTTACTTTCGATGAGGTTCATTGACCAAACTGCATGCGTGGCTGCTCTATTACGTAGTTGTATTATCGATGGCGCGTAATCCTTGCATGCTTGGTAGGGGTTGATGACATGCGGCACGAACGTACGTGCGTACGAGCTATCCAGACCGATACTGGCTGGTCGGGTATCACAGCCAGTACATACGGAGCTCACTGTCCGTACGTCCGGTAATAATGTATTGTCACGCACGTCATATCGCTGTCTCGCTCGCACGCAGGGCGGCGCACATAATGTCAACGCCTTTGACTTACCAGCCATGGCAAGCTTCCGTACCCGCCCTGCCAGCTCATCATCATCCGCCGTCGACGACAAGCTTCCGCCAGCTGCTGCTACCTCTCTCAGCATTCCGGCAGTGCTGGTTTCGGCGACATCAGGGGTCGTCAGCAGGTCCTCCTCCAAGGTCTTTCCCGCACCTGCAACCCCGTCGCCCGCAGCCGCACAAGTGTCACCCCCGCCTCCGACCCCCGCGACGGCCGCATTTTGTGCGACCAGCACCAATGGCAGGCCGGTCATCATCATGAAGCGCCGGACATCGCCGCTGAAAGGTCCGCCGCTGGCGACTGCACCGCTGATACGATGCCTGGCCCGCCTCCGCGTAAAACCGTTGGGATCTACAACGACCACTCTACCGTGTCTGCTGGTGCTGCAACGACGACAGTGGAAGGCGTGTCATCACGATTGGAGAGCAGCAAGTACCCCATGTCCTCGGTGCCTCATTCACCCCTGCGGCGGCGGCTGCACTGCCTGCAACCAACAGCATCACCACCGCGGCAAGCAGCCGAACAGCAGGGCAGCGTCAGGACGCCGCCGAGTCCGCCATCGCGGCACTGTCATCTGCTGCATCTGCTACGACAGCGCAGGATATCGGGGCTGTTCATGATGGCAAGCAGCATATCGCGCCGTCGACGCCGTCGTCGGGCTCGGCCGGCAGCGGCCGCTCTACCTCGGCAGCGGCGGCGGCCTTGAGGCCCCCGCCCCCCACCCCAGAGCGCACCAGGCTGTACAGCGCACGCAACAAAGCGCCCGATGGCAGCGGCCCGAGCCTTTGCTCCCTTCAGAAGAGCCGGATAACTCAGGCACGATGTTCCTGCCGGAGCTGCTGCTTTCGCCCCAACGCCCCCGATGCCGCCGGAATTTGCGGAGAACACGGCTGCAGCGGCTGAGCCATCGCCTGGCGCCGTGAACCTTGGCCATCCGGACGAGAAAGACGAGGGCAGAAGCGGCGTCACGAGGGTCGTGGAACTGTCGTCCACCGTGGCAGCGCCGCCCGTCGGCAATCCACTAGGCCGCTGGGCCAACGGCCCCCTAGTCGCGATGGCATGTCTGCGGTTCATCAGGTACGTACGGGCTAAAGGGCGGGCGTTTGTTGACGTGCCGGACATGCCCAATGCATACAGCCGTTTCATAAAACAATTGTTTATTTTCTATATGTGCTCCATCTGTATGTGGTTGGTGAGGCCACTACCGAGATGTAGGGTTTGATTGCTGAACGTTTAATTATATATAATTATAATGGTTATCATATGTACAAGTATAATCGAAAGTTGTAATTAATTGTTACCAGCATATTTGGGTGGGACCCCTGAGTGAAGCGCGTTCGGGGAGCGTCGGTATAGTCGGTAGCGACTGTCGGTAGCGGGGGTGCGTGCGTGGTGAACGCCTCGGCTTGAGCGTTTAGCTCTTCGTTTCGGCCCTTCTGTAGCATGCCTTCTCGCCTACCGAGAGAGAGAGAGAGAGAGAGAGAGAGAGAGAGAGAGAGAGAGTTTGAGGCTGGGAGAAGCAGCGAGGAAATGGCATAGATAGCCGGCGATCGACTCGGAGTCCGAGTTCGCTCGGAATTAAGCGCACTCACGCCGGCAATCCTTATGGAATGATACAACTTTTACCACAGCGCATATTGCTTCGTTCTGTGTGTACATCTGTGCGTGCAGCGCGGGTAGCAAGCTACATTTACCTTAATACAATGCATAATAATATTCTTAATAATTCTACAGATAATCAGACAGCTTATGACGGCACATCACGTACGGGCACTGAGTTACTATGAGTTACGGAACACCATCCCTTGGCTAGATGTTACGAGATGTTAAGAACCATGTAACTACGTGCCACGTGTCAGCGTGACCGCGTAATCCGCGTAATCTAAACACAACGTATGGTATCGAGGGTCAGTGTGTTGATCCTTGGGGATAACTAACCGTCATCATGGGGCCGAAAAAAGCGCCGAACCCGTCAACGGGCGACGTTCTGTCCCATTTCAAATTAACTAAACAAGCAAAAAGGAATTCCTTTTGATCTTGCTCAAGTTCATTAAGCGACTGGAGCAAGTGCGCAGCGCTAAGGCACAGAAACAAATTGCCCCTTCCGAGGAGGCCACCGAAAACGGTGAAATTCCAAATGATCCTGACGCAAATGCGGCTGATCCTGACCCGCAGATGCCTCCATCGGACGACAACCAGGCGAAACAGCCCCCTGCTCCCGATGGCGAGCAACCGCCTCGCCAGCAGTCCCTGGACCAAGTCCGGGAGCTGATAAGGAACAGCACGACGGGTACTACAGGGCGCTTGACAAGCCTGAAGTCCGCCGCCGACGAGCAAAAGCGCCGGACGGACGAGATTGACGCGAAGGTCGACCGCGTCTACGCCAAGGTCGACCAGGTCGCCGCCGCGCAGTCGGAGCTGCTGGAGGAGATCAGGGGGCTGAAGGATGCCCTCTTGCTGGCGAAGGAATCGCCCACCAAGCCCGGGAACCCCCGCAGGAAGGCGATTGAGATATTGCAGGAGAACTAACGTTCGTTGGCGCAAGTAGAGGATCACGCGGCGCGGTGAACGGCAGCACTGTAGACCTCGCTGTTCTTGGCGAGCACCAGTTTGTACCCGAGGTGCAGGAGCCTCATCGTGTTTAAGCACCTGAACGAAATGTTACGCTCACGGGAAGTCGGTACGTGTACGTTCAGCGACCATCGGCTAGTGAGGCTGGAGATTGACCTGCATTTGCGGCGCCCGGACGGAGGGGCCCTGGCTCCTCTGCGGTGGCGTAGGCGCGTTCGTTTCGATGTGAAAAAATGGCAAAAGTACGCGGAGCTCTTTACGCCAGACGACAGTCTCACCGTTGCCAGGCTGGAGGGGGTGGTGCAAGGGCTGTCGGACGGCTCACTTAATAGCACGCAGGCCAGGGGGGGTTGAGCAAGTTGGAAACGTTCTCTATGGAGCCATGAGGAAAGCGTTTGAGGTTGGAGGGCCTGCGCGGCAGCCCGCACGGGAGCATGCGGCGTGCGTGGTGGAATGATGAGTGCGCATGCACACACGCACACGGACATGACGGAGAAGCTGCGCGCAGCCTATGGACATGGGAGGTCCATGACGGAATGGGCGTCGTTCAGAGAAGAGAGGCAGGCCGTTAACAGGGCACGAAGGCATGCAATGACCGGGTTTGAGCAACAGGAGTGGCGTGATTTCATTAGCAATTGCCGCGCGGACCCCAGGGCCCTCTGGCAAATAAAAGCTGTCCAGACGGAGGACGGAGCCCCGAGCAAATGCCCGGTTACGGATGCGGAGGTGTGGCGAACCCATTTCAAGACGCTGCTTAATGAGAGGCATAGAATCCGGACCGTGACAGGGCTGCGCAGACACTGGCGTGTATTAATAGGATGGATGAGCAGGGGGCATGTATGGTGGGTCGTGAGGGGGCACGAGGAGGCTGAGCGCAGGAAATTAGCGGTGGACGCAGCTTTTATTGGGCCAATCACGGAGGAGGAGGTCGCCTTGGTGCTGATGAATCTGCCTAACGGCAAATCTAGCGGTCCCGAAAGGGTCTGCGGGGAATGCTACAAGTATGCAAAAAGGCTGCGGAGCGGGAGTGGGGATGACGGAGCGCCCGGAGATAAACCGTATGATCCCAATCATACAGGCTCTTCTGGAGCGCATTCGGTCAACAGGGGATATCCCGGATCAGTTCACGGTGTCTGACCTGCCTGGTCCCGGTATACAAGTGCAACTGGGGGGGACGCTACGGCCAGCCATACATGTGTCCTCCGTAGCCGCGTCCCTAGACGCGATTCCATCTGACCCACCACCGCCTGCGTGGGCCACCCGGCACGACCAGAAGTGGTGCTGGCGGGGTGTGTCTGTCCCCCCGCCTTCCGTTGGGTATCCACCGCAGCCACACCGCGCCACCCTCGCGTGTCGCATATGGGAATTGCCCAGCAACGGGACGCCATCGACTGTAATAAGGCGCCAAAAGGTCTCCTTTTGCTCATTTTCCCACCGGGTACTAAGCAATAGGCGGCTCAGCAGCCCCTGGATCCGGGCGGCCGCCACCTGAGTGATCGGGTCGGTGGCCCCCAGTCCTATCGCCTCACAGGCAAACAGGAAGTGGGCCGCACTGCGATGTTCCGCCACCTCGGCTCGGTATATACATGTACCCGCATACATACACAAATGCCGAGCGAGCGAACAAACGTACATAACAGGCGTTGCTTGGCCATGCCCGATTATTATTAGGGTCGGGTGGGTTCCCTTGGCTAGCCATCCATCCAGCGCCATCCATATATACAAGCAATTGCTTGCAATTGCTTGCTTGCGTATGTAGCAAACTATGTAAACGGTACGTTACAATGAAGGTGGACCCGAGTCCCGACTGGGTGTTCCAACGGGCCCAATAAGCCCAGATAGCTTGTATGTAGGCGCCTCACCTCATCAACCCCTACATATCAAGGGCCGCGCACCCATCTTCATCACCCGGGGGGGGGGGGGCGGGGGCGGGTCGCGCATATAGCCACACCTGCCGGTCAACACACCAGCAGGTTACCCGCAGTACCCGCAGTCGGCAGGGTCGAAGGACGGACCAAATGGATAATAAACCTGTGTCTCATATCTGCGCATGTATAGTATGTACACACTAGTTAGTTGTTGGGAATAATAAAGCATACATTGAATGTCTGCCGTGCACCAAATGCACGCATCGTGACTTAGCTCGCTTATGTACGCCGCAAGTAGTCCAGCCGTGAACCTTGACCCTCCGGCAGAGGACGACGAGGGCCGAAGCGGTATCGCGGGGATCGCGGAACTGTCGTCCACCGTGGCAGCGCCGTCCGCCTGCGATCCACCAGCAGCAGACCACTGGGCCCAACGGGCCCCTAGCCGCGATGGCATGCATGTCTGCGGTTCATCATCAGGTACATACACACGTTACGCACGCACGTACGTACATACGAACTAAAGGGCGGGCATGCTTGGCGTGCCAGCCGTCGAGCGTCTCACACAACGGTTTTTATTTTTATTCTTTATTTGGTGAAGCAACTACGTACCACGATGTAAAACACGTCGCGTTTGGCTGGCTACGTGCGTGCGTGGTTGTATTATTAGCATTGTTTCAACCAAGCTAGGATTTAATTGCCGAACGTATGATTCGTTCTAATTGTAATGATTATCGTAAGTACAAGTATACTCGATAATTGTAATCCAATGTTACCAGCAGCATTTTTTAGGGGGGCGGGGGGGCAGTGAGCGTAGTGAGCGCGACGCGCGTTTGGGGGAGTGTAGCGAAGCGAAGCGAAGCGAAGCGAAGCGTGCGTGCGTGGCTGGTAATCGCCTCGGCTTGAGCGTTTAGCTCTTCGTTTTCGGCCCTACTTAGGCATGCCTTCTCGCCTACCGGGAGAGAGAGAGAGGCCGGGAGGAGCAGCGGCGAGACAATAATGGCATAGCCCGGCGATCGACTCGTTCGGAATTCAGCGCACACACTTCTTATGGAAATGATACATACAATTTAATAACCCATTCCCCTTGTTTTTACCACAGCGCGCACATGTTACATACTTCTGTGCGGGCGTATATCTGCGTGCAGCTCGACGACGCGGTTGATGACATCTATCGCTCCAGGGGAGGGCCACCAGCAGCAGGCCCCGGGCGACGGCGGCGTTGGTGCTAACTAACGTCGCCCGAGCGAGTAGTGCTGAAGCATCAGTACACAGCACCCATTTATTTAATCCAGGGTGGCTATCTTAAGATATAAATATCTATTCGGCCGAAAAACTTCTGAAATTTTAGATACTTTTGGCCTGCCAAAACATGGAGTTTAAGATACTTTGACCCTCGTGTGGGACATGATATCTTCCCGTTGACATATACTCGGACGAGTGATGGGGTCCCCGATATCTCCCACCCGGGGTCGGTTCTCGCCGTCTGCAGTCATCTATGGCTAGGTGTTGCACTTATGGGTTCGGTTCGTGGAAGTTCTCCATCAATGTTGCGCCCTGTCCGATGCCCTCTGTAGATACTTCGGGCCGTTTCCAGTTGGAAATATCTCCCCATAGACAGATACTTTCAGCGTTTCGAAGCCAGGTGTATCTCTGGCCGTAGATACTCCCAAAAATAAGATAGCCACCCTGGTTTAATCCGACCATCCATCCACAGGCATACATGCATGCACACAGGCATACAGCATACAGACATATGGGGAGTCCACTACTGCAACATTATTAGTAATATTAACACAATGGATCCAAGTATCTGCAGAGATAGATTCGTATTCCTGGGTACGGGTATGGTCACCTGCGACGGAGCTGTGGCGGCGATCCATTCAGGAATGAAGTCACAAGGGATACAGACGACTTGGCATCTGTTAGAATAATGTTGCGCGTATCGCACAAACAACAAAAACAACACATCACTGCTAAACATGTGCGTCTGAATTAGGAGTTTGAGGTACAGGGCTGTCACTACCGTACGTGCGGTTTTATATATATCAGTAAATGCCGGGTCTCAGGTTAGCTACTCAGCCGGGCCGCAAACGTGGTTTTGGAGCGAGGCCGCGGGTCACTCGAGCCCTTGAACTCTGGCGGGTGCCTGTTGCGGGCCTCTAGTGGTGTGAAGTAGGGTTTCGGTTCCAGGTGGGGGTACCTTCCTCCAGCCATAGTGTGTGTAGCCCCTCTCCCAGTTTGGATGGCTCGCCGTCTAGTGCGTGGTTGCTGGGTTGACTGCTAGTGCTGGTAGCTCCGGTTTCAGCATTAGGCACGGTTACGGTTTCAAGTCTTGTGGTTGCCGTGTTCACCCCTAGCTAGTGCCGGCACGTAGAACTCTGGGACGTTGCGGTTTCGTATCTGTCTGCATGCTGTTGTGTTCGCCCCTAATGCTGGCACGTCCGTCTCTATCTGGGACGTGCGGTTTCGGCACTAGTGGGAACATTGTGGAGTCTATCTAGTCGAACGTGTGCGCGGTTCTAGTCGGGCTGCTCCCCTCACGCCTAGCTAGTGCTGCCGCCTCCTGATCTAGGATGCCGCTTCCGTCTCAATGCAGGCGAGTTGACTAAAGGGCCGCGCGCGGGCCTGACGTGGATCCATACGTACGTAGGGGGATTCATCACGGGGTATACATGCGAACCTCTTGCTTGCTTGTGTCACCACGCACCACTTACGGACTGCATGTGTTTAGTGGTCAAACGACCTGCAGTAAACTCATTGGAGTGCAATCAGTCCCTTAACGCTGAACATAGTGAATAATGCTCTTGCGTGATTCGTGAGTTAGTTCTGAGGTCATCCATTTCTGGGATTGTAAACAAACGGCTTGGATACGTCTCCACCCTTTCGACTACTCACTTAGGTGCTGCTCGATCGCCTGAGGCTTCACATACTTGTACGGCCTCGTACGGTCCCGCCCGTACTTGGTCACGCCTATGACTAGCTACCCCCTCCGTGTGCTAGCAGCCTGCCGAGACCCCTGCCCATGCAAACCTACCCCCGTCACGCAAACACAAATACTACTCCGCGGTTGTAGGCTTGGCGTAGGTGGAAACGGTGAAAGCTTGGTGCTGGCGTGTGCTGGTGGTGTAGGTGGTGTATGTCGTACTAAAGGATTCAAGTCTTCCGCTCGCTGCGCATATTTCCGATGATACACGCGGCGACGCTTCAAGGGATGTACGAGCGCCGGGAGGAAGTCTTCGTTTCATCTTTTCTGTTGTTACAAGATAATAATCTCAGTAATGCGGCGCAGCAACTGCTCAATCTTATCGTTTGCGCAGTTCGAATACCAATATATAATCCCGAGGATGCTTCGGAGACGTGATACCAATCTCAACTCCAACAAACTCTCGCACAGCACCTTAAACTTGTACTTTAGCATCATAACGATCTAACAATACCAACATTTCTCCCAACGATATTTGGCCGCGAAACTCTTCAAATAACACTTTTTGATGACCCATATATATATACCCACCAAACCAACTTCCTAAAGCAGGTGTCAACGTATAATGTTCACCTTTTCCCAACCATTCACGAGCACTACGCGATTTACCGCTTCCAGTATGTGCACGCAGATATATACCTGATATACCTGATTTATATAATATAATATAATATAATATAATATAATATAATATAATATAATATAATATAATATAATATAATATAATATAATATAATATAATATAATATAATATAATATAATATAATATAATATAATATAACATAATATAATATAATATAATACAATATAATATAATATAATATAATATAATACAATATAATATAATATATTATTATATTATATTATATTATATTATATTATATTATATTATATTATATTATATTATATTATATTATATTATATTATATTATATTATATTATATTATATTATATAAATCAGGTATATCAGGTATATATCTGCGTGCACATACTGGCAGCGGTAAATCGCGTAGTGCTCGTGAATGGTTGGGAAAAGGTGAACATTATACGTTGACACCTGCTTTAGGAAGTTGGTTTGGTGGGTATATATATATATGGGTCATCAAAAAGTGTTATTTGAAGAGTTTCGCGGCCAAATATCGTTGGGAGAAATGTTGGTATTGTTAGATCGTTATGATGCTAAAGTACAAGTTTAAGGTGCTGTGCGAGAGTTTGTTGGAGTTGAGATTGGTATCACGTCTCCGAAGCATCCTCGGGATTATATATTGGTATTCGAACTGCGCAAACGATAAGATTGAGCAGTTGCTGCGCCGCATTACTGAGATTATTATCTTGTAACAACACAAAAGATGAAACGAAGACTTCCTCCCGGCGCTCGTACGTCCCTTGAAGCGTCGCCGCGTGTATCGTCGGAAATATGCGCAGCGAGCGGAAGACTTGAATCCTTTAGTACGACATACATCAATGCAACCTTCGGGTTACGGGAGAATTAGGGCGCTGCTAGTCCTTGCAATAATATGCATGTCTGAGTTGCTACCACCTAACGCGCCGCGGCGGAGGACAGCTGAGGACGATGACGGCATCCTCCAACCATCACGTGGGCCTCGTCGCGGCAACGCTCCCCTCTTGGCCGTCCCGGAAGCACGCATTTTGCGTCCGAGAAATAGACAAGGCCCTCTTGCCATGGCGTCCCCCGTTCTCCCTGCCGCACCACGCCGATGAAATGCCTCGCCACTTTTGGGCATCAGCAGCCAACACACAGTGGGGCACCGGTATCATACACGACATGCCATGTCTTTGCTGCGGTCCATCTCCAATGGGCGTGTCCGTAACAGTGCTCTAGAAGCTGCGACAACTGACGCGGCAGGTGCTGGGCGAGGGGTGCTCGAAGTACCGGTGCCTGACAATCCACCTGAGTCCCCAGCACAGTGGGGATTGCCCGAGGAGCAGCATGGCGGTGCTGCTGAGCTACACGGCGGCAATGATGATGATCCCGGTGATATGCTTTTCGTGGATGGTGAGCGTGCTGCGGCTGGTGTGCTCCCACCTAAGCGTAATACGGCTTCTGGGTGGTTTCTGGTGTACGTGACATTGGGGGTTGGGTTGTTTGGATTCATCCGCATTAACCTTCTGGCCTGTTCTAGCTTTTCATTGTGTTCCCCTGCCGCGTGCCCCTCCTTGCTGTTGTCTCCTATGCGATGTGCCCCCTGGCTTTGTGGCCCCCTCTTGATGTGTTTGCTGAATGCCCTTCATTGTGCATGTCATCCGTACTCCCTGCAGACGGACTGCGCGGAATGATGCGCCGGCTCCCGGGCAGGGACGGTGCGAAGTCAGTCAGGCGGTTCGAGCGTGTCGGCTACAAACGCCTGCCGCCAGGTGACGAGCCAGTGCGAGAGCTCGTGCTAGGAGCATGCTCCCTCAGAGAGACAGCAGCCCTGGCGCGACCGAATCCGCTGTGAAGCAGCACCTGCAGTCCATGCACGACGCGTACAGTGGCAAGTACTCTAGCCGGGAGCAGCGGAGGGCGGCGCTGTACCTGCCCAAATCCTTCAAGGAAGCACTCACCATCATATCCGACTGCTCTGACTGTAAATGGCCCACCCTCCACCGGTACGACATGTGCCCCTGCGGATTTATCTACCGTTGCGAGCACCGTGACTCGCAGAACTGCCCTGGAGTTGCATTCCGTGGCAAGCCCAACGAGCGGCTTTGCAACCTTCCACGTGCCGCCGCCCGCCAAGTGACCTACAGCAGTATCGGCGACTTTGTTGAGCGTGCGTACAAGGACCCTGATGTCGCGGTGGACTTCTCACGTTGGCATGAACTCATTCGTAGCAGGGGCCGGGGTGACGACATACTAGACATACTCCGAGACATTTGTGATGGCGAAGCAGTCTCACGTGCTCTATCTCGCTGACGAGGACTTTGCAAGTGACCCGCGGAACCTGCTCGTTATCCTCGTGACGGACCCCTTCATCGTGAGTTTCTAGGGCTGCGTCGGGTCAGATTTCTGTTCGTTACAGCGGGCCACCTGGTCAGTCGTGGGTATGCAGTGGTTTGTGTGCATGCATGGGGGTCGGGGCAGCTGACGGCTGGGGGTCGCGGCAGCTGACGGCACCACACGGACAGGTTGGATGACGCTGAGTGGCTCTCCCACCCCTGTACCGCTGCCTTCCGTCAGGTCCCTGCAGACGAGCATGAGCGTTCCAGTACGCCCTGGCTGCTTCTGGTGGCCAATGCCCCGCCGGAGAAGCGCCACGAGCTGGGCTACGCAACTGTGCTCACCATTATCGGCGGAAACGTCAAGGCCCCCGGTCAGAAGGCGCCCTGCTGAGGGGTTGCCGACGCCTGGCCGTGCCGATTTGCGATAGGGCAAGCCACCGCCCTGCGCCCCTGGCCCTCCACACAGGTTCCGGCGGCCGGCTGTGACGAGGCCCAGGCCGCGGCAGAGAGCCCAGCCCGCGGCGGCGTGGGGGCGCTGTCAGGCAGCGTGGTGGGCGGCGAGGCCGATGCAGTTGCCGACGCGGGCGCTGGGGGGCCGGCTGCTGGCAATGACGGCAAGGGCGGCGCGGAGGGGAACGCGGTGGACGCGGTGCCCGCCACCCCAACCGAGGTACGGAGGGCATGGCGTCGGTTTGCACAGAGTTCGACGAGCTTGTGGGGAGGGTGACAGTGCCCTATGGCTTACCTGCTGCTTTCAGACTGGACTGATTGATGCAGTGTGTGCTTATGCAGGATGGCGACATCAACAGCAGTGGGGCTGAAGGGTGGACAGCACCTGACCACGTCAGGCACATCTTCGGGGATGCCGTGAGTACCGATGCAGTCAGGATTGTCCTAGTTGCTGGAGGGCTGTTTCCATACTTGAATGATGGCCAACCCGTCATGCCCCTGCTCATCTGACACTGCGTCGTTGAAGCAGCGGTCCACATTGCCCTTATAAGCGTTTGTGGTGACATTACACCGCCCCCACAGGTCCACCTCGTGCTGGATGAGGCCGACTGCGCTCGCCTGCTTGTACTGCTTGCCATGAATGAGTTGGATAGGGAGATCGACCTTACAGCACGTGCCGAGGCTGAGATCCGTGCAACGAGTCGTGCATGGTTCCGAAAGCAATACGGGGCCCTGGCGCATTCACATGGCAGGCCGGCGGAGGGCCTAATCGACCAACAGGAGACCGGCCCCCTTCCAGTTAACGACAACGCCACTACGCCCATTGGCCCCGTCACCCGTGCGAGGGCTAGGCCGGCTGAGCGGAAGCGGAAGCAGGTACAGACATAGGGAACATGCATGGTGTAGAGCAACGGGATTGTCACGCCGATTGACTGCACCCGTCAGTTTACTGCTCCAATTCGGTTATTTGCGGTTATTGTATGTGAGTTGTTGTGTGATTCGGTTGTCCGTTTCCTTTGGTTTCGTGACCATCTCTGATGGTAGAGTGTCGTACTTGTTTGTCTTGTGATTTAGGTCGAGGCTTTGCCTTGGTGCTTTGTCTCAATTTGCTCTTCGGCAATAGCCGATGAGCAACTAGTAGGCCCCTTTCGTAAGGTTATGGACCTGGCCTAGCGGAAGAGACATGTAAGGTCGTTCATCACATCATTCATCTCCTGGACCGAGCCCTTGTTCCATTGTCATCATTTGCACGCATCGATAGTACTTACATCAGCGTTATGGACAGCTGCGCGGCGTCGCTTCTGCAACGGACCAGCCAGCTGATCCTACGTTCGGCCTTGCCTCCGGTGTCGCGAACCTACAACAGCGTTTCTGCTGCCTCCACGATGGCATGTTATTTCTGATCTTGTGTTGATGCAGACTTGTTTGAATGGAACAGCCAACGTGCGCGCATGCGCTGAGGAGTCTTTCTTTTCTTCTTCGCGCATGCTTTCCCAAGTCACGGGTAGGCACATGATACGTCAGAGAGCAGTCATACGGCCTGACAGGATGCATCGGGTGTGAGGCGTGCCTACATGCTCCTTTCTACTCCTCAGTGTTGTATTTGCACCCCTTGTGTGGTATTCAGGACGAATGTGGGGCAGGCGCTACCCTTGCTGACCCGCCTCCCAAGCGGGCCAAGGTCTTGCGACGTGCGCGTGCATGCACGTGGGAGAGGAGCGGACCCAGAAGCGGGAGCGGGCCCAGCGTGGGGACCAGCGCCCTTCCTGGCAATTGCAAGGCAGAGGAAGCCGACGATGTAGGTACTGCCTGGAGACTGAGCAGTCAATCTTAGGATCAGGCGAATACTTTTCTAGGAGAAGACCCCTGTAAGGAGACCCCTGTACCTACCCTTTCGCAACTGGTACATGCAGTACCTCACCATGAGCGCGTCGGCATATGTCGCTGGCTCCGTTGAGGAAGTCGTGCAAGGCCTGCGCCACGACGGCATGAGCCTACTACGAATGCCTGGGCTGGTGGACGTGGTGACCGACCGAGAAGGACTACAAGGCCGCTGTTCGGTATGGGCTGGGCGGCCTGGTCATCTTCCAGGGGGACACCAAGGATATGGAGGGCAACAACATCGACGAGCTGGACAGCGACGGCGAGCCGACAGGGTTCTGGTTATCCGACTTCGGGACAAACCAGAGGATGCAACGGCCTATCCCCGATGGGAAGCAGGGAACCAACGTCCTGGTCCGATTCCGCGGTGGGTGTATTCACCAGCGACCCTACCTCAACTAGGATGAAGCCATATACTTCCTCACCTAGGTCCTTTGTCAACCCTGCTTAATCTTAGTCGCCAACAAGCACGCCTTCAGGATCCCTGCCGTGTTATGCCCCCCCCCTCCATACGTGCACTAATCTGCTTCATTGGCCCGACTGCTGTTGCCTCCCTGCCTTTTCACATACTCTACTCATCCCGCTGCCCTTCTTCCCCACAGCGATTGTGGAGGCTCAGATCAAGAAGTTCATGGACGCGACCGAATACAAGCTAACCTTACACAGGCCAAACCTCTTGGTGAACAGGCAGGAGGCGGGGCAGAAGCCGGTGACGCGCCAGGGCTTCCACATCGACCTTTTGCCGAATCAATGGGGGGCAGTCGCCATCGCACCGGTTGCGCCGGTGACCCTCTTGGTGGTCCCGGGGAGCCATTTGGAGCTCCGAGCCGTCCTGCGGCTCAAGGAGGCAGTGGCGCGTGGTCACGTCAAGGAAGCAGACGTGGATGCCTGGCTGGCGTCACGCCGATTCAAGGCGGTGCGGCTGGAGCTCTCCCCCGGCGACCTCCATCCTCTTCATGACAGGTGACACTGTGCACGCACGCAGGAGACCGGGGCATGGAAGGCCAGCCATCCCCGCATGTGCACTGGTACATGATGACCGAGGAGGCCGTGAAGGAGAACGAGACCACCCATCTGAGTGACATTGACCCCAAGTTCCCGAAACTGTTTCAGTGAGATGCCCCGCCCGTTGCTGGTCTGTTTCGGGTGTGTGTTTAGAATTGCAACCCGCCCGGGTGTGTGTGGACATTAGGACAGGTAGATAGGGCCTAGGCGGACCCGTCCTTTGGGGTACCTGTGCGACAGTAGATGTTCAGGGCCTTGACACAGTGAGTGCTATCTAAGTCGCATCGCAGCGCTATCTCAGTTGTGCTCTGCCTGGCATGGCCAGGGGAGCGGCGCCCTTGTGGGGGTCCTGTGGCATGCTGATCACTGTACGGCGCCAGGGCTGCCATTGACCCTGCGCCCTGGTGTGCTCGTGCCCTAGCCATCCGTGGCCGGGGCGACACCTCCGCGGAGCCAGACAGCTGTCCGCTTTGGCGTTGGTTCTGTAAGGTGTGGTCTTGGTAACGCAATCACAGAGCCAGCTGTTGTTTCGAGGTCGTTCAATTCGTAGGGTTTCAGAACTACTGGTCACCGTTGTGGGATGGCCTGCTGCGGCCTGAACTTAAGTCGCTGGACGTAAGGAAGCGTGTGACTAGTGCGGCGACTAGTGCACTTTGCAATGGACATCTTCCATCAATGACACGTGTTACAATTCAACGTAAATGAAGGATATATATAGCGCTGATGTGAATTCGGTTGCCTAATGCTTAGCGCCGTTCCTTCAAGTGCCATCCGCCTCGCCTGGCAAACCCTGAATGGCTATTGAGGATTCATAACATGCCTGCAATTAACATGCAGCAAATGAAAAATGACATAGGGCTCATCGCATTTCAATTTACACCATCGAGAGGCCATTTTACGTTCGTCACATTTTTTGCCACCTCTGCGCATTACTTCACTGCCTGGACACTTTCAAGACCTACCATAATGATATTCACCATTGCAGAGCACTAGTTCACGGTGTTTTGGGTGATGCCCATTTGTTGACCCAGTTATTGACTGGGCGAGGCTGTAGCTGGTCTTCCTGACTGGCCAGTTACTGGGTGGGCCCACGAGTTACCCCCAGCCGGACTGCCATAGGGCAGCAGTCTATCTCAAACGCAGCCTTATTACAGTAATACTATTAATAATATTACGTCGGCCATCACCCGCCCTTGCGCGTGTTCAGGGGACAGAGACGAGCCTAGCTATATATACGCCACCGTCACCGGCCCTAGCTACCGGCCCTGAGTCAAAGAGTTCCCTACGCAGCCTATCTACATACTTAGCAACAGCGACTGCTGCAACAACGCAACCACAATTAGATAGAAAAATAAATGATGCCTGGGAACATGTGATGAGCAAGGGTAATCAAGATGTATGTGAGCAAGACACGTCCCTGAGAATATATATCTAGAATGTCTACCGGAATATGTAACACCTTTGAATAAATTTAGCGGAGTTATCTAGCAAAACAATGGTTTCTTTGCGTCTGTCTATGCGATCTTCGATGATCTATCTAGTCTCCCGCCGTTCTAATCGCAACGGATGGAGTTGACCGACCCGCGCCTACCCGTGCACCAATTATACGTCTGTAATTTTGTAGGCCGGGTATATCCTGTAAGTCCGTGTATTACACGGTCTTGTGTCTGACACTGAGTATACACGAGAGGTGTTTACACGGCTAACACGGTAGGTGTAAACACGGCTCCGGCTTGACACGGCAGTGTAAACACGTCAACGGCTTGACACGACCATATCAACACTGCACCGGCTTGAAACGACCATATCAACACTGCACCGGCTTGAAACGACCGTATCAACACTGCACCGGATGTACATGGTTGGCATACACGATGGTTCTTGGAACAGTTTAAACCTTATCTATTGGCCGTCTTTGCCTTCCATATTAACCCTCCAGCAAACGAGGTAGGGGCCTGCTGCATGTATGCCTGGATGGACAGGGCGCGCATGAGACTTGCACGGGCTGTACCTGCTGATGATGAGCCGCCTGCGCTGCTAGTTAATTCCCCCTATCTACCTGCTGCGCGGGCTCTTATTACCTCTGGCTATATGTGACTGGTCACCTCGAACGGGATGAGTCCCTGATAGATAGAGTCGGTGTGCGTTGGTGCGCTTGCTTGTGGAGCCTATGTATCTGGTGCGCCACCATGGTGTATGTGTGCGGACGACTCGCTTAGCAGTGTGTTGCTTGATAGTAGGCTGCACGCGGCATCAATTACCCGCGGCATGGGTATGATTGCGCCAAGGAATGTCTGCAAACGCACTGGTGTTTTACTTCACGCCAAGTCGGCAGGTGGCACACTGTAACACCGGGCTCGCGGACTAAGTAATTATGGACGCGAGACCGCCGTTGTTACACCGACTCAGGTGTTACACACACAGCAGCTTCCTTGGCACACAGCTTCCTTAACCCAAACGGGCTGCTCAGTTCTTTTGCGTTGTAAGAATTTAATCGCAGTAAGATAAAAACACCATTTATCGTTGTGCCTACTGAAGGATTCAAGAATTGCAAAGATTTCAGATAGGTCTGCCCGCCTCTTACGCCCGCTTATTTCACCACAGTTCTTTACGACCGTGGAGGTCCAGTCTATATAGACGAACTTAGTCACATCAAACAGGATGCATTCTGTGAGCAAGTTGTAGAACAAACCGATGCCTACGCATGCCAAAAACTCGTACGAAGGCCACTCCGGTGGCAGTACGACAAGCAAGTCAACATATGCAACCAGTGAACATTGTGATGAATAGCCCGGTCTTGCTAACTGTATCAAAAGGGCTTCTTTATAACGTTCATCAATATAGGAGAAGCCCGCATTCAATCAATACCAATATGAATGGTCCCAAAATTCTTTAAAAGACCACAGATGTTTGCAGCTTCACATTGTGACAAATGTGTAAGCACAATGAAAGAATGATCAATGCTGTTACACGGACTCTTCTCGAAGATAGGGAATTTGCCCGCGCAGGACTTCAGGAACTCCATTTGCACACGAGGAGGCAGGTATGAATCAGGCAGCCCATGTACGCAACAATGCAAGGATGGATGGGGCGCAATTGCCCTCTGAATGCTCTTGGCCGCGCCACAAGCAAACAGGGCATAGGCGGAACTAACCCTAACATGTGGACGGGTAGAGCCTTTGCTGTTGTGGGCCGTGCTGTTGTTGCAAAAGCTTTTGTTTGGCCGCGCAGCCCATCTCTCCCTCGCGCCCCACACGTCTGCCTGGCCTTGCTGCACTGATGGGCCGGTTAGCAACGCGGGCGCGACTCAGCAAGCGAGTCCGTCCGTTTGCCATGGAGGCAGCGTGGCGGGCATCCCGGACCGTACACACACAGCATGGCGGCTGGGGAGCAGGGTGAGGAGCAGCAGCAACAAGCCAGCAGGTGAGGCTCGTGCCACAGCCTGAGACCGTGTGCCATGGCCTGAGACTGCGTGCCACGGCCTGAGAGCGCTCACAACGGCCTGAGACCGCGTGCCACGGCCTGAGACCGTGTGCCACGGCCTGAGACCGTGTGCCACGGCCTGAGACCGCGTGCCACGGCCTGAGACCGCGTGCCACGGCCTGAGACCGCGAGCTGGTTGGCGGCGTCTGTCAGTGCGCTGGTTGCCGATGGTGCCGTTTCAAACGTTGGCTGGTCCCGCCCGCAGGCCGTGTTTGCGTATGGAAGGCGGGCGTCCAACGGATTCCCGTAGGGCTGGCGCGGCCTGGCGAAGCAAGTAGCATTAAGGTGAGGCAGTCGCGGGTCTGGGCGCAGGGAGAGCGGGTGCCGGGGTGTGGAGGGACCCACGGGTTGCTTTACTTCACACCAACCAAACGGGGAGGCCGCCCAAGCATCTGCTGCGAGCATGGGCTAGGCAGGCGGATGCTTTGCACCTGCACGGCACTGCACTTCGGCGATTGCCTTGCGTGGCCTGAGACCGCGTGTCACCGCCTAAGACCGTGTGCCACGGCCTTAGACTGTGTGCCACGGCCTGAGACCGCGTGCCACGGCCTGAGCCCGCGTGCCACGGCCTGAGACCGCGAGCTGGTTGGCGGCGTCTGTCAGCGCGCTGGTTGCCGCTGGTACCGTTTCAAACGTTGGCAGGCCCCGCCCGCAGGCCGTGCTTGTCTAGGAAGGCGGGCCTTCAACGGATTCCTGTTGGGCTGGCGCGGCCCAGCGAAGCAAGTAGCATTCAGCTGAGGCAGTCGCGGGTCTGGGCGCAGGGAAGGCGGGTGCCGGGGTGTGAAGGGACCCACGGGTTGCTTTACTTCACACCAACCAAACGGGGAGGCCGCCCAAGCAGCTACTGCGAGCATGGGCTGGGCAGGCGGATGCTTTGCACCTGCACGGCACTGCACTTCGGCGAATGCCTTGCGTGGCCTTAGGCTGCGTGCCACGGCCTGAGACAGCGTGCCACGGCCTGAGACCGCGTGCCACGGCCTGAGACAGCGTGCCACGGCCTGAGACCGCGTGCCACGGCCTGAGACCGCGTGCCACGGCCTGAGACCGCGAGCTGGTTGGCGGCGTCTGTCAGCGCGCTGGTTGCCGCTGGTACCGTTTCAAACGTTGGCAGGCCCCGCCCGCAGGCCGTGCTTGTCTAGGAAGGCGGGCGTTCAACGGATTCCTGTTGGGCTGGCGCGGCCCAGCGAAGCAAGTAGCATTCAGGTGAGGCAGTCGCGGGTCTGGGCGCAGGGAAGGCGGGTGCCGGGGTGTGAAGGGACCCACGGGTTGCTTTACTTCACACCAACCAAACGGGGAGGCCGCCCAAGCAGCTACTGCGAGCATGGGCTGGGCAGGCGGATGCTTTGCACCTGCACGGCACTGCACTTCGGCGAATGCCTTGCGTGGCCTTAGGCTGCGTGCCACGGCCTGAGACAGCGTGCCACGGCCTGAGACCGCGTGCCACGGCCTGAGACAGCGTGCCACGGCCTGAGACCGCGTGCCACGGCCTGAGACCGCGTGCCACGGCCTGAGACTGCGTGCCACGGCCTGAGACCGCGTGCCACGGCCTTAGGCTGCGTGCCACGGCCTGAGCCCGTGTGCCACGGCCTGAGACCGCGTGCCACGGCCTGAGACCGCGTGCCACGGCCTGAGACAGCGTGCCACGGCCTGAGACCGCGTGCCACGGCCTGAGACTGCGTGCCACGGCCTGAGACTGCGTGCCACGGCCTTAGACTGCGTGCCACGGCCTTAGACTGCGTGTCACGTCCTGAGACCGTGTGCCACGGCCTGAGACCGCGTGCCACGGCCTGAGACGGCGTGCCACGGCCTGAGACTGTGTGCCACGGCCTGAGACCGTGTGCCACGGCCTGAGCCCGTGTGCCACGGCCTGAGACCGCGTGCCACGGCCTGAGACCGCGTGCCACGGCCTGAGACCGCGAGCTGGTTGGCGGCGTCTGTCAGCGCGCTGGTTGCCGCTGGTGCCGTTTCAAACGTTGTCTTGCCCCGCCCGCAGGCCGTGCTTGTCTAGGAAGGCGGGCGTCCAACGGATTCCTGTTGGGCTGGCGCGGCCTTGCGAAGCAAGGTGAGGCAGTCGCGGGTCTGGGCGCAGGGAGGGCGGGTGCCGGGGTGTGGAAGGACCCACGGGTTGCTTTACTTCACACCAACCAAAAACGGGGAGGCCGCCCAAGCAGCTACTGCGAGCATGGGTTGGGCAGGCGGATGCTTTGCACCTGCACGGCACTGCACTTCGGCGATTGCCTTGCGTGGCCTGAGACCGCGTGCCACGGCCTGAGACCGTGTGCCACGGCCTTAGACTGCGTGCCACGGCCTGAGACCGCGTGCCACGGCCTTTAGGTGCGTGTCACGGCCTGAGACTGCGTGCCACGGCCTGAGACAGCGTGCCACGGCCTTAGACCGCGTGCCACGGCCTTAGGCTGCGTGCCACGGCCTGAGACCGCGTGCCACGGCCTGAGACCGTGTGCCACGGCCTGAGACCGTGTGCCACGGCCTGAGACCGCGTGCCACGGCCTGAGACCGCGTGCCACGGCCTGAGACCGCGAGCTGGTTGGCGGCGTCTGTCAGTGCGCTGGTTGCCGATGGTGCCGTTTCAAACGTTGGCTGGTCCCGCCCGCAGGCCGTGTTTGCGTATGGAAGGCGGGCGTCCAACGGATTCCCGTAGGGCTGGCGCGGCCTGGCGAAGCAAGTAGCATTAAGGTGAGGCAGTCGCGGGTCTGGGCGCAGGGAGAGCGGGTGCCGGGGTGTGGAGGGACCCACGGGTTGCTTTACTTCACACCAACCAAACGGGGAGGCCGCCCAAGCATCTGCTGCGAGCATGGGCTAGGCAGGCGGATGCTTTGCACCTGCACGGCACTGCACTTCGGCGATTGCCTTGCGTGGCCTGAGACCGCGTGTCACCGCCTAAGACCGTGTGCCACGGCCTTAGACTGTGTGCCACGGCCTGAGACCGCGTGCCACGGCCTGAGCCCGCGTGCCACGGCCTGAGCCCGCGTGCCACGGCCTGAGACCGCGAGCTGGTTGGCGGCGTCTGTCAGCGCGCTGGTTGCCGCTGGTACCGTTTCAAACGTTGGCAGGCCCCGCCCGCAGGCCGTGCTTGTCTAGGAAGGCGGGCCTTCAACGGATTCCTGTTGGGCTGGCGCGGCCCAGCGAAGCAAGTAGCATTCAGCTGAGGCAGTCGCGGGTCTGGGCGCAGGGAAGGCGGGTGCCGGGGTGTGAAGGGACCCACGGGTTGCTTTACTTCACACCAACCAAACGGGGAGGCCGCCCAAGCAGCTACTGCGAGCATGGGCTGGGCAGGCGGATGCTTTGCACCTGCACGGCACTGCACTTCGGCGAATGCCTTGCGTGTCCTTAGGCTGCGTGCCACGGCCTGAGACAGCGTGCCACGGCCTGAGACCGCGTGCCACGGCCTGAGACAGCGTGCCACGGCCTGAGACCGCGTGCCACGGCCTGAGACCGCGTGCCACGGCCTGAGACCGCGAGCTGGTTGGCGGCGTCTGTCAGCGCGCTGGTTGCCGCTGGTACCGTTTCAAACGTTGGCAGGCCCCGCCCGCAGGCCGTGCTTGTCTAGGAAGGCGGGCGTTCAACGGATTCCTGTTGGGCTGGCGCGGCCCAGCGAAGCAAGTAGCATTCAGGTGAGGCAGTCGCGGGTCTGGGCGCAGGGAAGGCGGGTGCCGGGGTGTGAAGGGACCCACGGGTTGCTTTACTTCACACCAACCAAACGGGGAGGCCGCCAAGCAGCTACTGCGAGCATGGGCTGGGCAGGCGGATGCTTTGCACCTGCACGCACTGCACTTCGGCGAAATGCCTTGCGTGGCCTTAGGCTGCGTGCCACGGCCTGAGACAGCGTGCCACGGCCTGAGACCGCGTGCCACGGCCTGAGAC
>BDSI01000212.1:40580-123183 GCA_003117195.1 Eudorina sp. 2006-703-Eu-15
GGCCTGAGACCGCGTGCCACGGCCTGAGACCGCGTGCCACGGCCTGAGACCGTGCGGCCGGCCGTGTGCCACGGCCTGAGACCGCGTGCCACGGCCTGAGACCGCGTGCCACGGCCTGAGACCGCGTGCCACGGCCTGAGACCGTGTGCCACGGCCTGAGACCGCGTGCCGGATGCAACCGCTTCAAAACAATCCATAGCTAGCTGCTGTCGCGCATGATGGGTGATCACACCTATATTTAACAAGCTTGCTATGCTTGGTGCGCACCATACATGGCACGACCGGCACCCTTACTATGCAGACGTTCTCATCATCTTTTGTTTGGCCGCACAGCCAATCTCTCCCTCGCGCCCCGCCCGTCTGCCTGGCCTTACTGCACTGATGGGCAGGTTAGCATCGCGGGTGTGACTCAGCAAGCGAGTCCGTCCGTTTGGACATCGGACCACGCCAGCGGGGAGTGGGAGAAGCATGAACGGGTCAGCACGCAATATCAGGCATTTCCACAATGAATGACTGAGGTGCTGTGTTGAGGTGTATGATCAGTGGTACTGGCTGGGGGTGAACGTGTGGCACCTGGCACATACACTCTGCCTGTGCAGGTAGGTGCTTGGGTGTAGGAGGTGTTTCTTAACACCAAGCCATGCACGGTGTTGGCAAACATGTAAATAAACTACCAATTAACCCAGTCAGCAGTCGACGGTACGCCCAAGTACCATATTATTTCAACCTTGTAGTGCAACTAGTAAAGCATCAAGCCTGAGACGTTCGCACGCTAGGCAGACAGCAAACTCATGTCGGGAACATGCGACAGCTCGCCCTGCATTGATTGCCTGCTGGCGCTCCCACCTGACTACTTCGCGACGTGAAGCACGTCAGCTTCATATTGTTGACACGCTGCATGGGACCAGCCGCCCTGTTGGCTTTCTCTATCTGCTGGCTCAAGAAGTCATGAAAGGAATCGGTACAGAACACCTTGTACGCACTTGCGTATGTGGGTTGCACCAGGTTATACGGTACCTTGATGGACGGGTGTGCGCTCAGTGGACTCTGTGCACGGTCAATCCTGACATTTGCGTATGGGTCATGTAACTGTATCACGCCCGAGCAAGGTGGGGAAAGTTACACACGCATTGGATATACCCCAGCAGGGTTTTGGATAACCCAACCGGAGGGTTCTCGCTGGAGGAGCCAACCCCACGTTTTGGCCACCGTGCTCTGGATCAGATATGTATCTCCTCGGAGTACGTACATACGGGCTAGCACGGATCTTAGAACTGGATGGTTACAAGTCCATGTTGGTGTGAACTCAGCCGGCAGGGTTAGCAGGCAGGGTCCGCTATCTACACCGAACAGAAGCCATCACCCTCAACGAAGGTTGGTGGAATCGTTCGCTCAGAACTCATCAAGCCCTTATTATTACTGATTGATTGAACTCCGTGTCGCGCCCGTCCAAGCAACACGATGCTGTGTGCGGCTACACAACCACACCGTACGTCCGCTGCCTAAACACCATCGTAAATAAAGAGCAGTCGGGTGCTCGAGTAAAGCCCCGCACCTTACTTCCCACGCACCCCACCAACGAGTGCAACGGGGTGGGCTAACTGGTATACTGCAAGACAGGGCCGGTGGCGGTGTCGTATAGGAAGCCTCAGCATCTCTGCCCCCTCTGGGCCCTTATTACACGCCAGTCAGCAGGGCTATGCCTGGCAAGGTTTTATTGTTTTTGAGGGTACGGCGCGTAGTACGGGTATGTGCATTGATTTGACGGGTTATTAGTGCGCCTAAACTAGGGGGGCATGGGAGATGAGGTTCACTGATGATGGGCCTGTACGTCGCTGCCAAATGGGTGGCTAGCTACTTAGAACACACTGTATAGCAGCTGCAAGCGGCAGCAGACTACGCCACATATATACGCAGCACAGGTACTCGTAGCCTGCATCAACGCGTTCAAGAATATTTTATATTTGCACTGTTCCATACGTAACCGTATTGCTGATGAGGGCTAGTTTCCGGAGGAGCGCTAGGAGCGCACAGATGCCACATTCAATTTGCGCTACCGACCCGCACCTGGACCCCGGAGTTTTACTCTTTCTTGTATATCGCAAATTGAAATATTCTATTTCATGCTGACATGTGCAGTCGAGGGCGCGGCATCAATGGACGTACACCTAAGGGCTAAGGCAACACGCCAACACCGGCATACTTTGCATTCAGGCTATAGATTATACTGTTTGTTGTCATGTAATAAACAGTACATCTACGTCGTTAGATTTTTCCATTGCCTTGTTGGCCTTTGGGCAATATAGCCGACTGTTAACAACGGTCAAACACAGAAATATGCCAAGCACTGCCACGCGTAACGCAAACTTCGCTGCAGTATCTATATATACATCATAAATGCAGTAAATTAGTTCTCTGGGACGTCCAATCGAGCTCGGTTGGAGTTGGGGCCTTTACGGGAACGAAGAAGCTGGAGTCCCCTTCGCAGGTCGACTCTAGGAACGCAACACAGCAACACATTCTAATTAGTCACTTTCTCCCTTTTATGGCGCAGATTCATCATGAGTCCTGGACAGTCGGTGCAGTTGTGCTGGCCATTCAGTGGTGAGTGTCCACTGACGGCCACAGTGATCCGCCGCCGCCTTAAGCAATTGACTAAACGCTTACAAAGAGGTGCATTGGATATTTTGCCCACAGATGACCGGTGATGCACGCAAGACCTCGCGGTATGGCAGCTGCAGCATGCAGGCATAGTAGTAGGCGTAGCTAAGCAAGCGCGCGGGACCGAAAGCCTGGGACCGAAAGCCTGGGACCCGAGCTGGTAAGTGGCAGCAGTGGCAGGAACTGATGTACGCACGTATGTATGTCTATTGGATGTGTGGGGTGTGCTTTCCGGATCCAGCCAAACAACTGGATGACACTAGAATGAATCCCCCTCACCCCACACACGGCCTTCTCTTATATGCACACACGCACACACCTCTGTTCTGTTTTTCGTGCAACACCTCTTTTCTTTCTCTGCTATGTACCCTGCAGGGCTGTTGTCAGCAGAGGCGGATCAGCAGTGAACAGGACTACCGACCATACGTGGCGAGGAGAAGGATAGCAAGCAAACGTGTTTGGGGTAGAAGGATTATTGTGTTGGCTGGGTGCGTGGGCGGGGTAGGATTTGTTGAACCCTTGGTACCGCCGACCGGGCTAACCGGGCGTGCTGTGTCTCGCGCCTGATTGGTCTCCTTGACTTACTTGACTTGGAGTTGCTGGGTATGAGTGTTTTGTTCAATCAAGTACCGTGCGTGCTTGGGCCCTGTCTGGGTCTACAGCTGCGGCATGGCTGCTGCCAAGTGCCAACGCGTCGTGTATCTGTGTCGTAATGACACTGTGTTTAGCCTTGCTCTGTGGAGGTGGGCGGACACATTTGGCTTGTGTGCATGGACATGAGGGTGCGGCTTACTTGCCATTTGGAGCGAGGAGGGCATGAAGGCGGTAGCAGTACACTGGAGCGCAAGCTAGATAGCTACTCTGTAACAACACACACCATTGGATACTCTTGCCCCCCTGCCTACGGTTTGCACACGGCAAACTGCGTGTACATGGCCACCAGGTTTACACGAGGTGTATAGCCGGGCCATGTTAACACATCTAGTGTATATCCGGGCCATGTTAACACGGCCAGTGTATATCCATGCCATGTTAACACGGCCAGTGTATATCCATGCCATGTTGACACGATGGGATGTATCCTAGTGTCAACACGCACCGGATATATTCGACCGTGTCTACACCCTCGGATAATAGCCTATCCGGGTATTTTTGCATACACGGCCGTGTGATACACAGTCGTGACACTGAGTATACACGGCCTCCAAAATTACAGACGTATGACTTGCCTAATCAGTGTTGCAACCAAAAGAACTCAATGAAAGCGCAGCCCCCTGACCAACCCGTACCGTACAAAAGGTATAATATCGGGTACGTTCATTCTCCGCTCTTCCTGCCCCCCCCCCCTGGTTCGCCCGCCCCCCTTGCTTAAGCAAGCTTGTAACACGAGGCTGAAAAGCGCACTTGATGCTAAGGGGCTCGAATTCCTGTTACACCCCTCACTGGTAGTTGCATAGATAGTACAGGCTGACCAATTTAAGAACAAACGACAACGAATAAATTGTCTGAAAAATCGCTATGGCACAAATAACAATAACTCTTTCACGCACGCACTATTCACGCACTATGTCTTTCTACACTTCCCCCCATCCAGTCCACAGCATGCCGCATCTATCGATCGCTCTACCTTGAAAATTATGCTCGTCATCATGCAAATATATACTGAGTCCGTCTCAGCAGGTATTGGTCTTGCAGCGCTTGAGGGCTGGGTGGGAAGAATAGTTGCCAGCCTGGTGCAACCGCTCAGCCTCCTTGTAGAAGTCTAATGCAACATCGTCCAGTGGAGGAGCGCCCAATAGCTGGTGGATCATGAACTCAAACCCCAGGCGTGCCGAGAGATAAGAAATAGGCTCGTTGATCATGTATCGATGAAGGTCGGCGAACAACTTCTGGGGATGGCTCCGAAGGCGCCAGGATGGGAATATCATGGATGCGCAGCACGAATGAAAGCCATGGTCTTTCAAGGTTACATTGTTGCTCCGCAGAATTTCACGAATATCATGGTCCACCCTGTGGCGAGCCTCTTTTATAATAATCTCTTCGGTTGTCTTCGGCTTCTCAGTGCCATTGCCAACGCCGCCACTGTTGCTGCTGACGACAGGCGCTGCTGATTTGCTTCCGTCATGATGTAGTATCCTGGGTATGTACCATGAGATGTCCATTATGGACATCTGCCGATCGGTCCATTCATTATGGCGTGATACGACAAGTGGTATCGAGACCTGGCAGTCACCGGTTCGATTCCCGCAAAGGGCATACTCTATAGTATGATTGATGACTTGGTGGACGTGACGGCCCCACCCTTCAATGATCACCGTGGACGGCTCCTGCTAGAGGGGGGATAACATGTAGTATCCTGGGTATGTACCATGAGATGTCCATCATGGACATCTGCCGATCGGTCCATTCTTTATGGCGTGATACGACACATGACCAGGCGCTGATGAGAGGGGGCGGGATGCTGCTGCGGAACTTAGCAGCAACCGACCGTTCGTGCGGGTGCCGCCAAACCAATCACTGATATTCTCCACAGGCTGGGAAGTGAAAGAGATCACCCGGTCCGTCATCGGCCCGCCCACCACAGCTTGGGTGTACCAGAGCCGTGCTCGCGCGAACAGTGCCTCACAGGTCAGATGAGGCGATGCACCATGTCCATGTAAGAAAAGGACTGCGATGTTGGGAAGATGGTTGTAATAATCCTGCGTGGGACAAGCGATGGCAGTGCATGTACTGAACATGAGAAGCCACAGGTGCAGTAACAGTAGTTACGCTAGCTTACAACAAGTATTACCAAGCCTACATACATATGGTGACATACATGTGTGGAAAGCCAAGCGTGCTTACTACGTACTTCGTTGCATCAAGCAACGGCTCCTGCCCCACTAGCTAAGCCCCAAGCAGTACGTGCGTGCGTACTACGTACATACTGCGCTCATCAATCCTTTGGTGTCAACTAGCTATTCGCTCGGTGCATGTTTACATGAACTCTATCGGGAACAATCCTACTTTCGAGCTAGGGGCTAAAAATAACAATAAATGCCGTACAAAAACCTGTGCATGCACGCATCCGTCCGAGCTAACTTACGTTGGCGTAGGAGTAAAAAGCGGCAGCCTCTAGTCCGTGGTTGGGCAACATGAGACGCTCATGAACTGTGACACCGCAGGGAAGCTCCCAGCTCCGCAGCGGCAAATCGGGATCAAGACGACGGTACGAGATCACCTTTGCATTTGTCAAGCCCATTTCAGCGATATACAGATGTGTGCAGGCGTCCACTTTGTAGCCCGCTATGACCACGTGGAAGTCGTTCGGACCTAGCGCTGGTTCGATGCATGGCAGTTTTGCATTTAGATCATATTGAACTGCTGGAGCATACGAGGTAACGGCTGCGGCCTGTGATGCAGCAGGCTTGAGTGGGACGTTGTGGTTGAGTAGTCTTCTGGTGCTGGTCGTCACAGCGCCGCTGTTCTCGTCCGGCGGCATAGGTGTGCAGAGACATAACCGGCCAACGGACAAACACAGCGTACATGCTGCAATAATTACGTAATGACCCAAGTAAAGCAGTTGGGCCCGACGCGCAACTACTGTTCGAGTCTTCAACATTATTATCTCACGGCGGGTACGTTATTAACGTGCGTACGTAGTGCCCACGCACACGATTATATATTAGCGCTTATATATCGAACCGTGCGTCTGGCGCGCGTCTATGTGAAATCAATGGATGGCTGCTTATCTACCGGAGGAAACCTGGATGCTTGCTAGAGCGTACCACTTGCGCATAATAATTTTGTATGTGTTAGTTTGGCGCTGCAAGTTGGTACACTACTACTCGCCTCCGTATCAAGCAAGTCCATCTATCTTGCTTATATTTGCAAGGCATGGTTGGCTTTGACGGTTGTATGTATTGTACGATATGATGTGACTTACAGTCGGTGGACGGCCCAATTCCAACCTATGGAGTCCTACGGGTTCCTACGGAGTTGCTTGGTCATGTCACCTACGGCATAAGAATTCCTACGGCCAACGTTTCGCATTATTGGAGTTTTGAAGTCCCGTAGGAATACGTTCGGTTGTGGAGCTAGGTAGTGGAGCTAGTTTGCGCCCTTGTTCTGCGATCTCATGAGATTATCAATGTCGTTGTCTAACTATCTGGACGCGGGCTTTCCGTTGCTTGGTAGTTTAGCAGGATGGGGATCTACCGCGGTAAACACGATATATAATTTAAATTTGTTTCGTTCACATTATTCTTTTCCAGCCAACAATAGCACCGTTTATTTGTTTGGATGGTATAATCAGCAGTCACCTGCTTATTAGCGTTGCGTGCCCTACCTGTGACAGCAGCGAGTGCGCTGAGTTTCCGATTCCGGCTATCTATCCCACTGTTCTCTGCGTGATCGATATTTCTGTATGTAATGTAAGGGCGGTTGTTGCATCGACTGCGCCTGGACTCCTACCTGTATCCGCCGAGCGTTATCGCTGCCTTGCGGCAACCGACCGAGCGACCGGCGGACGACCCCTCGCAACCGCAGCCAATCTAGGCTTAAGAAGCGATCGTTACAAGGGGGACCAGCAAAGCTACTCACTCGCCGTACAGGCGCAGACGGACTGTTCATCCTACCCCAGGGGCAGTCGAAACAGGGAGCCATGCCAAAGAAAAAGCTTAGGAAGCGATCGTTACAACGGGGACCAGCAAAGCTGCTCACTCGCCGTACAGGCGCAGACGGACTGTTCATCCTACCCCACGCAGGGGCATGTCGAAGCAGGGAGCCATGCCAAAGAAAAGCTTAGGAAGCGATCGTTACAAGGGGGACCAGCAAAGCTGCTCGCTCGCCGTACAGGCGCAGACGGACTGTTCATCCTACCCCAGGGGCATGTCGAAGCAGGGAGCCATGCCAAAGAAAAAGCTTAGGAAGCGATCGTTACAAGGGGGACCAGCAAAGCTGCTCGCTCGCCGTACAGGCGCAGACGGACTAGACGGACTGTTCATCCTACCCCAGGGCATGCCGTGCACGATGCAGGGAGCCATGCCAAAGAAAAAGCAGCCAAGTAACCACCAGACCCCGAGCCTTCAAAAGAATCAACTGCCCGATGGCAGGAGAAAGTAGCGGCAAACAACCAGCCGAACGACACAGAGGCGCTGCCAACCCATCGCCAGCACCCAGAACCAGAGCCAACCTCCCGGCCCCATGGACGAAGCAACACACCGATGCAGCCAACCCCGCACCAGAGAACGGGACGAACCACGGAGTCCCGGAGGAATGACCACACTCCAAGCACAGGCATTCAACACGCGAACGCTGCCAACCCAGCGCCTGGACACAGAGCGGACGCCAAGCTCTGGGAGATGGGGCGGGTAGAAATGTCCAGAAGCCGAACCCTTGTAACACTGAATCCTGCAGAGCGAAAGCGCCCCGTTCGTTCCCAGCAGGCGGCTACGGGCAGCTGCATTAAGTCAGGGGGCCACCGAACCCATGGCGGCCGTCGCCCTATGGCCGCGCGTTGTTCCGCGCCGGCATATAAAGCTAGCTAGCTAGGTCCGCACGTGTGCTGTCCGAGGGGGCTTGCTCTAAATGTATGTGCAGATCGGAATGAAGAGTTCCCGGGTGTCCGCACGCCATGCGGGTTCCGTGACATATCTGTATGCATGTATGTATGATCATCATCATTCATCAGTACCCGTTGAAGTCACGGTTGCTGATGAAAACGCCGATGAACGACGACAACCAACCTGCGCGTGGCATACAGGGCGGGAGGCTCGATCGATGTTCGGACAAACCATGCATGTTTTGAGGTGTAGCGTGAGGAGGACCAAACGAACCCGTGTGTGACTTTGTGCTGCTGTATGTGCGACATACACGCATGGTTGGGGAAAACATGCATACATACACCGACATACATGAAGCTAAGTTGAACCGGTGCCAAGCAGGTACATATCATGGGGGAGGTGTGGTGTGTATTGGGCTGGCAGGGCAGGAGTATCGTTCGCGGGGCGTGGTTGTGTGTGGTGGGGGAGAGGAGTTGGCTGGGCTGCACGCTCAGTGACACGCAGTCCGCTTGCTTGCCCACAGGCACATCATTAACGAGCGGGACTTCTTACCTCCCATGGCTCCACTGCCTGGGCGCACTCTGGTCGCCTCGACGCCCGCCTCGACTCGGTTGTGGTAATCTCGGTAACGGATGATATCGCGCCTAACACGTACAAACCAATTCACTTGCCCTACCAACTCATAGGGGGCGAGACAAGCTCTGACAGGCCTGCCTGTCAGAGCCTGTCAGGCTAACAAGGAGAGCTGGTATGGCGGGAATTGTTCCGGACTGTCTGATGAGATATTGCTTATGTCTTGTTGTTGACAACCAGTAACAACAATGTTGACAAATTCCAACAAGAGATATTAGTGTTCATATTTGTTTTACGATACTGATAGTTGTTGACGAGTAACTTGCAGGTAGTGAAGACTGGTTGACGATTGTTTAGAATGTCGAATCTTGTAAGCAACACTGTAACGGTGAATGTAGGATATGACAGCAGCAGCTGGCCATCATCACAAGGTAGGATCAGAAGAAAGGATAGATGGGATTTTGCCTCCGATAGAATTGCGCTACACCCAGTGTTGCTATCTTAAATGAAAAGAATATTTACGTATACCTGTCTACCGCCGCCAAAACACACTCTGATGCCGTGTCCCCAACTCCTGGTTACCCTCCCATATGCATCCGCGACGACGCAAGGAAAGCGCGCTTCAGGCCTCCAAGACTGAGAATAATCCCTGTCGTAGCTGTGGTAGCAGTGGTCCTGCTGTCGAAACATGCTGAAAATTTCCGGCCGGCCTCGGAGGTTGATGACTGTTTGAAAATTGTTCTCCTTGCAAATGGCCTGTAAGATATGTAATGTGACAGACGATTACCGCAGCCCTTATTTCGGCACGTGTGGTGAAGCAAGGCACATGCCGAAAAACTTGGCCGCGCGGCGCGTGGCGACTCTCTGCCGATCAGACTAGGCAAATATGTCAGTGCAATCGATCGTTTGCTGCTGTATGTTTATTAAAAATAAACCGTATACATATGCCCCAGAAAACACATACAACTCAAGAAGTCCCTGCTTTGTCGGCGGCTTGTGAAGCAATTGATCACTCACAGCCTTGAATAGTTTGTGTTGAAATTTTCGGGCGGCTGACCATAGTTAGTTTGTTCATGATGGTATTTTCCGGGCGCATCTCCACACCCTCCAATTAATAAAAAGCCAAAAAGAGATTATCAGTTTCAGCTCCTTATGGCCTCTTTGTTAACTTTTTGGAGCGTGTGAACAGAGTCGAAATTGTACGATCGGTACTCTGGTCACGATCGTACAGAGCTTGTCAGCAGGTATTTAATTGCAGAAAGACTTACTTACATTGTTTTGACACAATTATATGTAGTGCTATTTCCGTCGCATTTTGACAAACGAAAAGAAATCCAGGCTGTTTAGAGCCAGCTAGCTCAGCGAGAGCTTGTCTGCCAGTTTCGTGAAAGACTGAGTAGATTCCGACTTATCCCGCCAATACGTCTTTCCACATCAATCGATAAAATATAGTAATAAAGGGTGCAACGGCAACATCGACGACGCATTGTTTAATGATATGACACCGAGTGATACAGTAGATGAAATTCAAATTTGCCATCGACGATATACGCCTGCAGACGCACTTGATTGATTCCTACCTACCTTTATTCAGTATCAGTGTTTGAAATGATCGTTTTACGTTTGCTGTCCTCACACAGGAAGGACGGGCCAGTCATCGTGTTTAGCTCCGTCCCTTCGACATGGCTCAGGTATGCTGTCATTACTTCTCTGCTCACTCGCTGCTTCCTTGTATTACATTTGGCGTTTCCCATGGCGTGGTCGACCCGTATTGCCTGACTCTTCGCTCCGTGTTCTTTGCTTGACAGTCGCTGCTGTTCGTTCCTTGTGCAGATGCGTGGCTAGGTATGACTATCGGTTTATGTACTTCCAAGTGAGCAGTTGCGCATTTCGACCGACCTTGACGACTATTAGGGTAAGCTCAGGACCGGCGGCCGGCAGGTTGGCGGCTAGATTGTGCGCATGTAGGGGCCCCGCGGCGCTCCTAAATGCATGAACCATTATTATAATTTTATATGCACCATCGCTTCAATGTGGTGGGACACCCGGCTACGTGCTGAGCTGGGAGCCGAGTCCTGAGCGCGCTCAGCACCGGCCGGCAGTAAACCCTAAACCCTAGCAGATGCGTTCACGCACGTTGAAGATGATGCACGCACGTTCAGCAGATCGATGCACGTTGAATTCCTGACGCTTGCTTGCACGCAGTCATATCCTGCCGTCTACCGCTCTACCTACGTAAAATGCAGTTCGACCCCTCGCGAGATGTAGATGACCTCCAAGACAAGGTGCTCGGCGCCTTGACAAGCCTACATTCTGAAGGCGAGATATGCCCCCTTGATAACGCAACATGGGCGGTCATCGGAAGCGTGGTACGTACGTATGTACGGCGTAGGCACTACATACACAAAATCGATCTATATTGTGCGCAATCGGGGTCAGCAAACAGACGCGCCAGACATATATATAGGAATATGTTACCTGTACGTAATTCGTCTAAAAAATGAAATCTTGCAGGTTTTTTGAAGTTCCAGGAAATCAAAAGGTTTACGGGTTTATTTGGCCCGTACATATTTATTTAATACTGGCCTACGTAGTAATGCACGCACGGGTGTATAATGTTAAGCCCGGCGGGTGTATGTGGAGGGCTGGTGGGCATGCATGCATCATGTAATGCCAAATTTGGTCCCGACCGTGGGGCGTTCCAACAGGCCCACATAGCTCGAAGCAAGTTATTAGCAATGCGCCTAATCTCATACAACCCCTACCAACTATACATACCGACGAAGGGCTGTGCACACGCACCAGGGGGGCCACCACACGGGGGGCCGGGTCAAGTAGCTAGCTAGGCCAAGCAACCACGCACGCACACCGGCCAACGCACCAGTTTTTTCACCAGGTTGCTATTGCGTTAGGATTGCCTGTACCGCCTGGAAACCGCATCAGACCCGCCGAATTCCAACCGCGGATCTCTGGACGTGCAGAATGCATGCCAGTAGATTTATATGATTCCCACCTTCATTGTCCTCCGCCACAGTATCGCTCGAGCCCGTCCGTCGAGATGGCTACGGTGGCCGTCGTCAGCAACGCGCCGCTGCAGACGCCGAGCCGCGTGATGCCGCCGCCGCCGCCGCCGGGATCCAGCGGACGCGGCAGGGCCGTCTCCGCGGCCATCATCGCCGCCATCACCGTCTCAACTGGGGTCGGCCTGATTTGCGCCATCGTCATCGTCGTGGTGCTCTATCGGCGCCGGCATCAAATGGAGAGTCAAAAAAAGCTGGTAGGCCGCTTATAAAGCATTGTGATAAGCCTCTAACGAACTCTCATCCACAGGAAATTGGTTTCCTGTTGCAAATGTAAGGGACGGTGGACAAGCACGCACGCAGGGCAGCTAGCGGGCCTTGCTGCCGGATTACCTAGGTTATTACCTCATCATATGCCCCCAGCTAGCGACGCACCTAGCGTAAGCGCGTGTGTGCGCTCACTCACGCAGCACGTGTCATTCAGCGACGGTTATTATTAGTTGCGGACGTCGTACGGAGTAACTCAGTCTACTCCGCTAACTCCGCTCTGTGGTATCTCATGCGCCCGTGTGGGCTTCACTCATCACCACACTCATCACCGTTGATCGTCATATATATCGGCACAGCTCATCAAACGGTAGAGCCACGGGCGGCATGTCAGCAATCGTCATGTGAATGAATCAAGGAATGAACGTTACAGCGGACCCCCGCCAAAAAAGGGACCAACGGTGTATACCAGGCCCCAGCAGGCCGAACCGACAAGGCGGCAAGACACCTCGCTCCACACCTCAACGCAGCGAATAAAAAACACGGAGCGAGGGCCATGACCCCACCCAGCTGCAGACAGCCACCAACGCAAGCAGAGGCGCACAGCGGGGCAACACTACTGCCAAAGGGATGGGCACAGCAACGGGCGCGCGGGATGCCCAGCAGAATAGAAGTAGATAACGCCAAGCACGGGGAGGTCGCCCACACAGGCACCCCCTTACCCAGCTACCACCACCCCTGGAGCATGCAGCTCGTCTCGCTGGAGGACGCCTGCTCCCGTAACCCACGCCAGAGTGTGCTCGGCGCGGTCTTCTTTAGTTGCGTGCTCACTTCTACCTTTGTTCCTCCGCTTGTCGCTCAACTCCGTCACTCATTGCACTCACTCACCCACCGATTGTTACGCAAACCCTTAAACGCAAGAATATTACACGCATGCCTGCGTACCTCGCAGGGCGACGAGAATGATAATAACGCGTTCGCCGTACCAGCCGCCAGCCATCGTGACCGCTTCAATTCATCCGCTGGCGAGGGCAACCTTCCGCCAGCGGCCACCCCTGTCATCAGCACTCCTGCAGTGCTGGTGCCGGCGAGAGGAGCCATCGGCAGATCCTCCTCCAGGGTTCTCCCCTCACCGGCAGTTCCGCCCGGAGCCTCGCCCCCATCAAGTCCGTCAACCCCTGCAAGGGCTGCACTTTCTGCCGCCATCGCCGGCGATCGGCCGACGACAGTGAAGCCCCCGCTGCTGGACAGCACCGCTGCGTTGTCCGCTAGCGACAGCACCACTGATACGGTGCTCCTCACGCCGTCAGCAACACCCGGTGTATCAAGGAACTTCCCTGCCGTGCCCATAGCGGAAATGGCGGCAGCAGCAGCAGCAGCAGGCGGCGGGGGCCTGTCTCGATCTGACGACAGCAGCAAAACCCGGACGTCATCTGTGCCCTCAGGTACATCTACCAGCGAGCCAGGTGTCGAGCTTCCACTATCATCAGCTCGCTTGGGGAGCCCGCCCCGGCCCCAGTCCGGCAACACCTCGCAGTCGCCAGCAGCGCCGGTCGGCTCGCCCCGGCAGCAGTCCGTAGCCGTAGCTTCTGTAGCTGCTGGGGAGACCGGAGGCAAGACGAGTAGTGACAGCAGCTTGAGCGGTAGCAGCGGCCGCGGAAACCCTGATGAGTCCACCGCTGCCGCTGCATCGTCACCTACAACTGATAGCATCACCACCGCGGCAAGCGGCAAACAGGCTTCCAAGGACTTGTCCGAACCATCATCACCGGCAGCGGCGGCAATGGAAGAGCGCCACCACCGCGCCACAAGCAACTGTCGTCTGCTGCAGCCGCTACTACAGCGCAGGGCCGTGTGGTTGTCCTTCACAGAACGAACGAGTAGCAGGCCGACGGCATAGGCCAGCAGCAGCCAGGCTCCTCCCAGCGGCCGCACTTGCCCACAACTGAGCGGACTGGTGCCGCTTTGCAGCAAAGCGGCAACGGTGATAGCCAGCAGCAGAGCGCGCCGTCTGCGCCGTCCAGCTCGGGCGGCGGCTCCATCATGAGGGAGGGCCTCAACCCCGCCGCCACCCGTGTCGGCAGCAGTCATAGAACGCAAGAGCGCGCCAGGATGCACAGAATGTACAAACCCCCAGCCAGCGGCAGGCAGCAAAGCGCGCGGTTGCGGCGGCCTGAGCCTCTGCTCCTTTTAGTGGAGCCGCCGGACATACAACCCAGGTACGATGTACCTGCTGGAACTGCCGCCGGCGCCGATGCCGGCGTTTGGGGAAGACGCGGCGGCGGCGGCGGCGCCGCCGCCCGGCGCCGTGAATCTCTGCCGTGAAGTGGACGAGGACGGTACGAGCAGCGGCGCCGCAGGGAATGCGTCCACCGCGGCAACGCGCGCCAGCAGGACTCTACCCGCAGACCGCTGGGCCCATAACCGCGATGGCCTGTCTGCAGCTGCGGTCCAGGTGAGCTAGCTAGATAGCTACGCGTTATCCCTGGCGCGCCAGACGTGACCCATCCACGCGCACTACATACGCGCAGGGCGTGTGCGGGGGGCTTACGTAGGTGTACAGTAATCGGTAGTACGTAATCGCATTCTAAGCGAGCCAGTGCAGTGTGTGTGGGTGATTGCTCACAAAATATTACTTGTTGTGATTGCTCGATCGATCGATTGACTTGATTTCCTCCCTCCTATATCAATTAGATTCACCCCACATGCTGTACATGCTGCCTTAGTTCCGTTCCCAGATATACCTGCTGCGTGCGTGCGTTTGTATTATTGATGCCTTCGTTGCGGCACGTCTACGTACAGGGCGACGCCGCGGGCGGTGACATCACTCCAGGGAAGGACCACCACCACCACCAGCAGCGCCAGCAGGTGCCGCCGGGCGGCCTCGTGGGTGGTGTTAACGCCGTCCGAGCGCTCAGGCACCAGTACACGGCACCACTGTAATCCGCGGACGGGTACAACGAACGAGCGAAGGAACAACGCAGTAATCGGCATAATTGACTCATAACATGCCGGAACAATCACGCTGCATGGCCATCTGTCTGCGCACGTTGGGTTGTGTGTTGATGATGATATGGTGGCTGGTTACAAGCAGCTCCCGCTCGCTCGCATGCTCACTGCTGCTGGAGAACGGAGCGGACGGCGAAGACGGCGTATGTAATAAGTAAGGACTATAAAGACGGCCCGTCTCCCTTTACTCTCTTGGGTAGCTAGACGACTACGTAGCTAGCGCGCGGAAGCGCGGATGTGAAGTACGTAGTAGGTAGTACAACATACAGAAATGGGCGCAATTAGAAGCGCAGCAGTATGCATATAAGCAGCGGCACCAGCTGTCTTTCTGCACCGCGGACCTCATAATCCGATCCACGACGCTCATATATGTCTATTTAGTCATGCATTTTTATATATGTGGCTCGTATATCGATACGACAGATCGTGCATGCATATCTGTGTTCTCCTAGAGAACTTCATAGCCATGATATGATGAGGGTGTTTGGTGATGGGTTAGATGGGTATGTGTATGTCCTCCTGTTGTTGTTGTTCGTCTTGTTGTTCTTCCGTGCGTGGCTCGCTCGTACCTCGACGTACGGTCGGTGGTCCTTGATTGCCGAGCTGGTGACATGCTAACATCATCAGCAGTATGCATACACAGCAAGGCAAGGACCCCTGCCTGCGATTAACATATGTACGTACGGTTCATCAAGTGCCGTACCCCGCCGAATCTACGTTCATTGCGCGAGTAGCGCGAGTGGCATCTTCATTCTGTTCTGCCTCCGCTGCTACCGCTGCCCCTATCACCCTCCCTGTCTCGTACCTGCACCTCCATCTTCATTCACCATCGCCTCCCTCGGATCGTCGGCATACATGTCGTACTCGCCGCCGGCATGCGGTCGAGCAAGGGCGCGCGTGTGTCCGCGTGTTGCTTGTTGTCCGGTGCGGCCAGGTCCTTTCGCGGTGCGTGCTGTGCGTGGTATCACACACAGCTGAGAACCAACCGCCTCACTCGCTACAGGAGGGGCGCTGGGGTGTGTTTTGGGGGGTGTCGCCGCGACAGGTTACCATAGCTTCATTGTGTTGCATTTCGATGTTTGTAGACTTACATGTCGGGCTGGAAGCGCATGTGGCTGGGTCGGTAGCACAGCGTGGGATGCAGCAGGCGGCTGCAGCGCCCAGCCCCAAGGCCAGACAATTCGACGGGGGCCAGCCTGGAGCGAGCGGGGCGGGCACACAGCGAGTATTGAGGTAGAGGTGAGGTCGGCGACTAGAATGCAGAGCCGGAGAACGTGTTGCGATGGAGGCGTGCAGGGTTTGCTAAGCAGCCGAATTTGCTGGACTACTTGATGTTGTGGCGGAGGGCATGACTTCGCCGTTCGTTGGTGGCGCAAGTTCGTTTAAGCATATCACCGATGACCCGCGGGGTCCGCTGTGACATCCTTGATAACAAAACTAAAACCATCGACTGCCGTCTTTGCAAATTGGGCAACTTGGAGCTCCATGCAATATAAGTAAAGCGCTATGTACCTTATTATTCTTGCCTACCCATTTCCGGCGATCACCATCATTACAAGTCAGAGTTCCTGGCCTAATCCAGACCAGCAGCCCGCTTGGACTGCGGGCCGTCGGACCTGCTACTGTATGTGGTTAGTTGTCCCAAGTAAGTCAGCACGCGAGGGCAGCAGCATTGCGTGCGCGCGTTGCCGGTAAAGGCAGGGTTGCCGCAGTCGGTTCTGCACTGCTTGGATGAACTGCCAGCTCCCCTGTGGCGGTGCCCTCTGACCTCCCTGCCTCTGACCTGTGGCGGTGCCCTCTGACCTCCTAGCCACGCACCTACCCCTCGCGATCGATGCAAGCCCGTCAGATAGATCCGCAACGTCCTGCCGTCCGTCCATCCAGTCGGCGGCCGGCCAGCTGGCCTGCCTGGCCCCATGCATGCCGAAGCCCGCCTGGCGCCGATCGGCTAGGAGGTCCGAGCCCTCTGAATTCAAGCAGGAGCAGTACAACCAACACCTACAACACCATCGCTTGCATACATCGATCCGTACCCGCTCGCCGAGTAACACCGCTCCACCCACACCGCTGACCGCTCCCCATGCAAAGCGATCCAGCAACTGCTGGCCGCATGCATCCTTCGCAACACCCTCTTCGGGCCATTCGCGCCCCCATACGCACAATCATATATGTTGGCTCACGACGGTTCCAGGCAACTGAGTACGCACTGCCTGCAGATGTTGCCCGGCAGCTGCTCCGACCGCGTGCACACGATGCGGTAGTCGCACTGGTGCAGGGATTCACCGCACACATCGCAGCCGCCGCCTCAGTACTGCCGATCCATGGAAAGATTCGCCAGGTGGGTGCTTGTCCTGAAATGCCACAGGCCCACAGTCCTCGCTCTAGGACGGTACGTACGCAACGTTATGCTTTACGGGTAGTACGGCGGGCTGCATCCTGCTCGTGACGGCTTGTCCATCACCACCACCACCACCACCACCACCACGTCTCCCTGCCTACACGGCAACCTGGGATTCCCCCTCCCCCCGCCCCTCCCCTCCTCCTGGATTATCGTCGTCATCAACCTGCGGCTGCTGCTGTGCGTCCCTCGGCGCCGGTTGGCATGTGGCACGGGATGCCGCACCCGTTGGCTGGCTGGCAGGACGTCCCCCACATACACGGCGGCGCTTCGACAAGCAAGGTATGTGCGTATGTCCCCTCATCCGAGCTGGTCCCCTCAAGGAGCAGGACATATACGGTACCGTGTAGGCGGCGCCGCCGCTCACCACATCACGTCTGGTTCCTATATATGGCAAGGTGGGCCCGCAGCCTCGCTCGGCCTCGGTCTCGGCGGATCTATGCGATTGCTTGCCGCCATCGCTCCAGCTCGTTCGGTCATCAGCGGCGTTCAGAGCCGCACCAGGTAGGCTCACTGCGGTTGTGGATGGAGCAGGTCCGTCGGGGACACACCGCTGCCGTACAAGTTGGACGACCAGAACTCGTGCTGACGCCACCAGTGGCTGCCGTACTCCCGGAACAGTTGCTCGTCCGCGGGAATGTCCCGCTGCGCGACCAGGACGGGGAGCGGCACGTCACGCACCATGACTTGTACGACCTGCCGTACACGAGGCGGTGGGTGGGGGTAGGTTGCGGATACAGATTGATCTCAAGGCGGTGCGCGCGGATGGTTCCTTGAGGAGAGGAATGCAGGGTCGGGAGACCTGCGGCAGTTGCACAGCTCGTGTGCCGTCGCAGTGAGAGTGATAGCTTCGAGGTGAGGCGGGGTTGGTGTGAAGTGGGGCCTACACACTTGGGTCGTCGCCGACACGTTGCGCCGCGTCCGCGAAAGATGCATGAGTGGGCTGCATGCAGGTGCACTGACTCCCCAAGTAACGAAGCAAGGTGCGGCGGCAGCAGCTCCATAAATACCACCACCGCACGGATGCAAGGAATGAATCATGCTACCCCAGGGGGACCTCGGGCGATGAGAGGCACGGAATGCGGGATGTCAACGATCTGAATTTCTGTGCATACCAGCAACTGCAGTAATGACAGCCCCCGTTGCAGCTGTGCTTTCTGTTTTTCACTGCGTACTGTTAACCAACTTAGCGCTGGCAATGCCACAGCCGGCCAATCGACCCCGATCGTCATGCATCCCCCGGCGCCAAGCTCACCAGGCAGTTGGCGCTGTCGGCAGCCCCTTGCTGCTGCCCCAGGTTTTGATTGTCGCCCTCGGGTGCGATGACCCGCGGGTCGTTCACGTAGGCCGCGAGCCCGCCATGGCCCAGCATCTGAAGCTCCAAGGGAGGCAGGCCTGGGCACGGCAAGGAGAGGAGAGGGACGAGTCACGCCGGCTGTGGGTTTGCAGCATCGCAGACAGCATGATATACGGTACTGATGACGGAGACGTCAGGTCAAAAACCATCCGGACGTCTGATCCAGCCCCATTTAAGATGTGTTAAAATAAACCGAGAGACACGACTTGCGAGGACCCTAATTGCGCACGCGGACGAGTGAGGCCGTTGGCTGCGCATTGCCGACAGGCCGGGGACGTGTATATAGAAAAGAGGGGCGACATGCGATAAAGCAGAAGCAAAGACATTGTGTCCCCGTAATGGAGAGTCGCGGCTGTGCGGCCGGCTTACGCGGGGCTGCGACGGACATGCAAGGGACAGCAGGACCCGACCCAGCCCGAGGTCAAACCGTTTGCTGGAGATGCAGCTGGGGAGGAACGTCGAGATTACGGTGCCAGCGTCCGGGCTCCAAGGCGTGTGTGCGCGCCGCGCCGCCTCGTCGATGGGCGTGCGCAAACAAGGATGCAACAGCAGACCCACGATCAAAGCAGCGAAAGGACAGCAAACGCGAACCCGAAAGCTACAATACCCACCTAACCGGAGTCGGAAGGCCAGCGGTAGGGTAGTCGCCGGCATTGCACATGTAGGGGGGCAAGGCAGAGAGGACGTGAAGGCAGGCTAAAGATGGTAAAACGTTTGATCAAAGACAGGAATAAGTGACCAGTGTGCGTGACGGGGAGGCGGCGCGGCGAAAGAGGCCGGGAGGGGCGCGCGGCAGGGATAAATGGAGTGGCCGCGGGTCGTACGGCGGGTCGTACGGCAAGTACGGCAGGGGCAGTACTGCAAGCGAAGCGTGTGTGGGTGGAGGGGGGTTTGCTGACGGTGTGCGGTCCGGACAAGCCGGCGGGTTGCGTCGGATGGTAGCGGAGGCGAGCTGGCAGGGGGACGTGCTAGTGCAAGGGCCGAGCGGATGCGGGCGGGCTGGGGTGTGTGGGGAGGAGGCAGGGGACGCGGCGTACGGGAGGCGTCGGCGGGGGCGGATCAGCACCAGAAGTGTTACACGATCAGGGTGGGGCACGACGGCTGCGCAGCTGCGGCGGGGTCCAGGCGGGGCGCCGCTAGCCATTTAAGATGTGTTGTATGCAGCAAGCATCTCCCCGGTTGCTCCTATACACATTTATTCGCTGCCAGCCCAGCCCGAGTACCCGTTGGACCCGAGCAATGGTGGCCGATGGACAGCCCACCCCATGCAGCCGTCCAACCACTGCACAGCCATGGAAACCCAGCCAGAAAGACACACGCCCAAACATGAACAACGAACTGTGTAATGACCTACGCGGCTCGTCATTCGCCCTTCGCCTTACCATGTATCCCCTGCTCTGTATCTCCTGCTCTGCACGCCTACGCTCACACACGCACCCATTTGCGCATCCGACCGCCTGCTGCCCCGCCGCGCCCTCGCCCTCGTGGCCCGGGAAGGCCATCCGGAAGGAGCTACCCAGGAACGCCCAGCCCAGCGCCTCGTCCTCCAGGCCGCACCGGGTCAGGCGGCCCCGCAGCTGGGCTCGGACGGGTTGCGGCAGCGCCTCTAGACCCGGCCCCAGGAAGTCCTCACCGTCGGGCTGCTGAGCCATCGCGTAGCCGCCCATGACGCCGATGACGCTGCTGCGCCGAATGGGCTGCGTGCCGTACAGCCCGAAGCCGCCACGGAGCGGGTCCGGTCGCGGCTCGGCGGCGGCTGGCTCGATAGGGCCCGCTGGCAGCGGGTTGCCGTACGCGCTCGGGTTTGTCAGCCCCAGCCTCTTGCTGAGCCCCCAGACCACCACCTCGGGCTTCAGGCCGCGGTCGTGCAGCAGCGCGGTGTTCCGGCTGTCTACCCACACCTGCTGGTCGCCCCTGATGTGGGTGAGGGGCCGGCTGTGCCGCAGCTCCGCGGCCGCCTGCCAGGCCTGCATTCGGTGACCGATGCCGAGGTTGGCGGCGAAGGTGACACCGGCGATCCGCACCTCCCCCGGCTGCAGCGGTGCTCGGGGCACTGTCGGCGGCACGCAGCCGTGCGGGGAGCGAATGGAGGCTGCGGCAGACGGGGTCAGTGCATGCCCACCGGATGTGCTTGCGCCTCTCCAATTCTGCGGCTGTTGCAGTGGCGGCTGGGGCGGATGTAGCGGCTGTGGTTGTGGCTGCGGCAGCAGCTGTGGCTGCTGCTCCTGCTGCCCCTGCTCCTGCCCCTGCTCCTGCCCCTGCTCCTGCCCCTGCTCCTGCCCCTGCTCCTGCCCCTGCTCCTGCCCCTGCTCCTGCCCCTGCTCCTGCCCCTGCTCCTGCCCCTGCTCCTGCCCCTGCTCCTGCCCCTGCTCCTGCCCCTGCTCCTGCCCCTGCTCCTGCCCCTGCTCCTGCCCCTGCTCCTGCCCCTGCTCCTGCCCCTGCCCCTGCCCCTGCTCCTGTCCCTGCCCCTGCCCCTGCTCCTGCCGCTGCCCCTGCTCCTGCCCCTGCCCCTGTCCCTGCTCCTGCTCCTGTCCCTGCTCCTGCCGCTGCTGCTCCTGCCGCTGCTGCTGCTGCCCCTGCTGCTGCCGCCCCTGCAGCTGCTGTTCCTCCTCGTCGCTATCAAATGACAGGTCGACGACTTCTGCAGGGCACGCGCCGCCGGATGACCCATGGGTCGCTGCTTTTGGGCCCCGGTACCATGAGCCCTTAAGGCGCTCCTGGGCAAGCGGCAGCAGCCCGGTGTACAGTGACGTGCCTGCTGCCATGCCTTGCGGCGGCGATGGCGGCGGCAGCGGCCGGACACCCTCCTGACCCACCCCGGAGTTGACAACCACTTCGGTTGCTGTTGACGCCGGAGATGCTCGCCGCTGCCCATCCTGCACGCTGCCGTACCACCTTCGTGCCGCCCCTGCCTCATTACCCGGGCTCGCCGGCAATATCCCCTGCCCGCCCAGCCCCTCGCCAGGTGGCAGTCCACGGGCCGCCAATGGCTGCACCTGCGCTGTGCCTCCCTGTTGGATTTCGACCTTCACAAGGGGGCGTTGCGGCTGCGGATTTTGGGCACACTCCAAAGCCCCCTGCGGTGTCAGAAGCTGTGGTGGGCTCTCCAGGGGACCCGTCACCCGCTCCCATCCCTTGTCGCCGGCAGGTGCACGGGCCCCAGCCCTCGATAAGGGCACGGCTTCAGCCAAGCCGCCAGCAGGGGCCCCTGCAGGTGAGACCGCGCCACCCGCCCTGGCCACCTCCACTGCAGTTGCCGTTGTACAGGGCCCTCGGCGCGGTCCCGAACTCATCGCCTCCTCCGGTTGCGGCTCGGGCTTGATGTGCAGTTGCAGCTGCTGTTGTGGCTGCTGCGGCTGCTGAGGCTGCTGAGGCGGCTGCTGAGGCTGCTGCTGCTGCTGAGGCGGCGGCGGCGGCGGCGGCGGCGGCTGCTGAGGCGGCGGCTGTTGTGCAGCGGACTGAGGGAAGTGTGGCGATGGGAATGGCCGCGGGGCTAGCAGTGGCGCTGGCTGCGGAAGCTGCAGCAGTGTCAGCTGCTGCTGTCCCCCCGTGGGCAGCTGCACCACAGGCTGCTGCTCCTGCTGCTCCGCCGCCGCGTGCTGTCGGTCTGCGGCGACCTGCTGCAGAGCCGCCCACGGCTGCCCCTCCACTACCTGATGCCGCCCTGCCACCCCGCTAGGGTCTACGCAAAATCCAGCACGGTCGGGAATGCGTGCCGTACCCGCCGCATCAGAAGCTCTGCATGGCGTGGCTGGCCATACACATGCAGCGTAGGGTCCTCTTGGCCTCCCTGTGGGCGACCCTTGGGTAGCACTGCGGGCGGGCCCTGCGGCCCCGTCCGCGACCTCTTGCAGGGGCTCAGGTTTTACCTCCTGAAGCGGCTGTGGTGGCAGTGGCGGCTGCACCGCTGCCGGCGCCGGCGCCGGATGCTGCGTCCCCAAGACAGGTGGCTGCTGCAGTGTCGGCTGCTGTAAGGTCCCCGTGGGTCCGAGTCTCTCGCCGCCCGGAGCAGACAGCGGGCGGCCCCCAGCATTGGAGGTCCGAGCGGCCGCAGCCACCATCTCCTCAGCTGGCGTCCCTGGAGGTGCGGCCGCCCGACCTGTCCTAGTCACCTGCTGCGCGGCAGCAGCCACGGCAGGGTGCCCTGTGGTGGCATCACAGCCGCTGCCGAATGCTCCTTGGCGCAGACCGCCGTCCTTGCTGTGAGCTTCTCCCTGGAACCCATCCTGCCCGCCACCGTTGCTGCCCGATGGCTGCAGTACACCGCCCATGGTCTGCAGCAAAGGAGACGCTGTTGGCCCGGCCTGTGCCGCTGGCGCCGGCACCGTGGGGTATGATGGCAGCGGCTGCGGCTGCAAGGCGAGCTGATCCCGACCCTCCAGCTGCGGTGGTGATGGCCCCACCGCCTGCTGGTGGGCAGAGACCGGCTCTTGCTGCTGCTGCTGCTGAAGCGCCTGCTGCTGCTGCTGCTGCTGCTGCTGCTGCTGCTGCTGCTGCTGCTGCTGCTGCTGCTGCTGAAGCGCCTGCTGCTGTTGCTGCTGCTGAAGCGCCTGATGCTCCTGTTGCTGTTGCTGCACCTCCTGTTGCTGCTGAAGCTGCTGCTCCGACTGCTGTGCTGCCCCCGAGGTCTGGACAACGAGCTGGCCACCCTGAAGGACCAGCCGTGCAGACGTGTTGCCCCATCCCAGACCCAGTTCCTTGACCAGCGCGCCGACACCCTTGCCAGTGAAGACGCAGGTCCCATCTGTGAAGGTCAGCCGGACCTCGTGGGCCGTGATGAGCTGCTGGTCTCCACCGCGGGTGTGCAACTGCAAGCTCCTGCCGACCCCGGCCGGGGGCACATCCAGGTGGATCGCCTGCAGCACTGCACTGACCTCCTGCGCACTGCCGTACAAGTGAAGCCCACGGCTGTCCGCACGCAAGTAGGCGCCCTCCTCGGCGTGGGCTGTGCCCGTGCTGGCTGCGCCGTCATCCCTGGTGGTTGGGGGGACGGCGGCAATGAAGTCGCTCGAGGCTGCATCTTGGCTGTCGCCGCCATCGTTGTGGTCATCGGCCCCTTCACTCTCGCTGCCGTCATCGCCACCATCGCTGAACTCGCCGTCATCGTCATTATCGCTGCACTCGCCGTCATCGTCACTGCTGCCACTAATGGCACCTGACCCACGGGTCGGCCCCTCCACCCACGTCCTGACGGCAGCTGATGAGGGCCCGCCGGCACTTGGCCGCTCAAGGCGAAAGTAAATCACCAAAGGGCTCATGTCCTGACGGCCATTCGTGACCGCCTGCTGCGGCTGCTGCTGTTCCTGCGGCTGATGCGGCGGCCGCTGATGCTGCGGTGGCTGCTGATGCTGAGGCTGCGGCGGTGGCGGCTTCTGTCGCTTGTTCTGCGTCTGCTTTTGAGGTGGAGGCGCAGGCGACGAACGCGGTTGCGCTGGATGAGTTAGCGGGGAGCTTCCTGATGCAGCCCCCGAGACCCCAGCAGTCGACAGCAGCAAGAAGCTGCTGCGGGCAGACGCACCTCGGCTGGTTAACCAGGGAACCAGACGTCCGGTAAACCTCCAACCCATCCTTGCAACTTTTCCCGAGGGTTGTTGGGTAAAATATGATGACAGCACAACCCCGTCCGGACCGGGGCCCTGCTCGCCAGCGACCCGTGGGTCAAGCTGCACTGGAATGGACGCCTTCTCCAGCTTCCGTGACAAGTTCCTGCCTATTAGCGCCTCCATGATCCACATCGGCACGTGGAAGTTCTCATGGCTCGAGAGCCCGCCCAACGGCATCCTGCAGAACTCATTGTTAGCAGCCGAGGCACCCGTCTGCGCGCTGATGGCGGACAGCACCGCCTGGCCGTCCGGCGGCCGCATGCTGAGCCGCACGGAGTCGCCAGGCTGGACGTTCAGCGTCCGCATCACGCTGGTTGCGCATGTAATGCGCACACCACTGCTGTGACACAGCTTCATATTGCGGCTGGTGACGCCTCCGCAGCTGTCCTTGCAGAGGCAGACGACATCCTCCGAGTGGGAACGTCCACTCAGCAGTTTTGCAGCCTGCTCCGGGAAACAGCTCTTCAGGGCATGTGATCCGTTCAGATGGCCGCCTGCTGCAGCTTTAAGCAGGAAGACCGCAGAACGACCGCAGCTGCCGCTGCCACCACCGCCGCCACTGCCACCGCCGCCACCGCCGCCACCGCTGTCACTGCTGCCACCGCCGCCACCGCTGCCTCCGCTGCCACCGCTGCCACCGCTGCCATCGCTGCCACCATCGCCGCTGCCACCACCCCCTCCGCTGCAGCTGTTACCACCGCCACCGCCGCCACCGCTGCAACCACCGCCGGCGTGCCGCGTGGTACCACAACCAGCAGCGGCACCTGTTGCCGGGGCGACACCGCCAGCTGTGATTGCGACGCGCCGCGGCATCCCGCCCTGGCGACTCACAGCCGCTGGAGCAGATTCCCCAGTTGCCGCGCGCGCAGTTGCTGCCTCCGCAGGCTCCTGCCGCCGATCGCCTCGCTCAAGCTGCGCTGCGTCGCCGGCGGCCGTATCGCTTGCTTGCGTGTGACGGCCGCCGTCAACACCGTCGTCACGCCGCCGCCGTTTTGCGAAGTCATCGGTTGCCGCGCCGCCGTGGGGAAGTGGCCGTTTTGGCGCCATTGCCCTTTCTAACATCAGTAACAAGCCAATGGGATTGGTAGGAGCGGCTTTAGTATTATTAGGTATGGCGCGGAAAGTACCTGCGCGCCTCGGCTAGCTCGGCTCTGGTTTCCACCTTTGGACGACAGGGACCGCCCGCTGGTGGCAAGATAGATGTCCTCGGGAGATGGTGCAGCAGCGCCGGAAGTCTACCGCTTGAATGACGGTCAGCGCTTGGGAGGCTGTTTGGGAAGGTTTGGGAGCTCCGATATGATTCGGCGGGCCTAGGTTACCAAGCGCGCTTGCGAGAGGTACCAAGCTACGCAGGGGGTGCTACGTGACAAGTGCTGGTCGGTCAAGTAAAAAAGCAGGTAGACATGGAGAATTGAAGCTGAAGTGAGACACCTGTGTGCCGATGAAATAATGGCCGGACAGGGAATTCGCCGAAACCAAATCGAGGCCGCGATGACACACAACTTGCTTCGAGACACACATACCTGCCGCTTGCACTGTGCTACAGTATTGCCTCGTTTTCAAGTGCATTTTGCAATCTGGGGCGCTCGTCCTCAACGCAGTCCCAGGGGAGCGACCCTGCGGCCCTCGGCGTCGATGTGACTTGTTCGCCTCGAACCCCCACTTCGCCTCGCTTAACCCCGGGTCGGGTCATTGGCGCCACGCCACGCACGCGGCCTCGCTTCCTCGGGAACCCGTTCTACGCGCATCCGGCATCTGCCTGTGTGTGTTGCACACGGACGTTAAAGCCCTCGTCCGGCCAGTAGCTAGGCGCGACAGCAAACGAGTCACTGACCCGTGGGTCAGCCCGGCCGCACAACCGGAACAGACCCGCATGCACTTCCATGCGAGAACAGATGTTTCATTGGCTCCCGGCCGATGCCACTGTGGCCGTCGTTTCTGCAGCTGCCTGGAATACATCAGCCGCAAGGATGCACAAATACGGCACCCACACACGCACACGGGTATCTTGCTTGCGAAACGCCCACATGCACGCGCATACGTGGGCATACACACACTCAAGCACCGTCGCAAATCCCCCCCTCCACCTCGTCGAGATCACGTGTCCCCAAGGGTCCTCACGTAATGGTACGGCACACACCGTCGGGGGTTCCTCGCCACAAATTCAAATCATGCGGCCCCGCGCCCTCGCCGGGCCGAGTCCCTAAATTCTGGACACAGCAAAACCCGTTCGGCGAGAACGTACGGTAGTTGAAGAGCTGTGTGCCAGGCGGTTCGACACACGTACCCGCGCAGATGCGCGTCAAGAGATCCCATAAGAGTTCGACAGTCATGCAGACGGATCGTATGGAGAGATCGTGTGGAAGGATCCTTTCCTTATCGGTCTTGCCAAGACGAACGACGCTACCCCGTTCCCGGAGGGCATGTACGTCATGTTTCAGCGACGTACCATCGTGCCGGTGACCTACCACTCATAAGGTCCGCCTCAGCCTGCACGTACCCACAAACAAAGCCCGACATCGGTAACGCCACTCGTCCCCCGCGACATTTCATGGTAATACGGCACAAATACTACTCTTGTCACGACTGTGCTCGGGCATCTGTCCAGAGGAGTTGGGTGGGCCTGCGCGGCCCTCATTGAAGCCCATGAATCACGGCATCCCAGCCATAGTACCCGCCCCTGCAGCTCATCTTGTCCGCAGCAGCTGTGACCAGCCCACTGAGCTAGGTGTCCGTCCCCTCGTGTTCTATCCTTGCAAGCCCGCGCAAGTTTCCCTTCGCGTACTCCCTCTCCGCCCCTCTCCATAAAAATCATTCGCGCAGTCAATGGCACCTCCATACATAGCCTCTCGCAGCCGGCGCGCGCTCCGCCTTCGAAATGGGATAAACCCCTGCGACGTGGGCCAATACTCCTTTCCTCTCCTCACCTTCCCTCTGCGCTGTCCGCTGCTGCCCCAACGCCGCGCAGCTGCCCCCGCGCTGCGCTGCACTGTCCGGCTGTGCTCCTCACACGTAAACGTCAGACAGGCATACCCCAAAAGATCGACCAAACGGCTAGGGCTGGCTGCCACACTTCCAAGTGCCAGGGCCGAGACCCAACGGGCAGGGCTCGCTAACACACTTCCAGCTGCGCTAACAAATGGCGAAAGGCCAGTCAAGTCACAGCCGCTGTCGTCGCCGCCACCGCAGCAGCAGCAGCAGCAGCCGCTCAGCGGGGGCCTTAACCCTCAGTACTCCTCTATCTGCGCTGATGTGCACTCTCCACACAGTCCCTCCCCTCTCCACACAACCGCTCTCCAGCAGCCCCTCTCAAGCAGCCCCTCTCCACACAGCCCCTCCGCGCGTCACGACGCGTCTCACCGTTACTACCGCAGTACCCTCACTGGCACAGCCAGCCCGGACGGATGCCCACGTCCGTCCCGCCCTGGCGTTATCATTACTCCCATACAGCAGCCCGCATCTCCCGTCGCGCCGCGTCACGCCCTTGCTCGCGTTCCTTGCCTCACCGAGTCTCCCTGCACGCACCCGTCGGCCTTCTGTCACCCGTCACACGGCACCTCCCCCCGGGCGTTGCACTCCATTCCGCTCCATGCACGCTCCAAACTCTGCCCTCCCGGCCCCTCCTGCTTCCCTTTTGCCTGCCTCCGATCCCCGCCACCCTCCGTGAGCCAGGTTGTGGGCCAGCTAGCGCGTGTTAGGCCAGCTAGTGCGCCGACGCCACCTGCGGCCCCGAGGACGGCTCCGTGATGGGCTTGAGCGCCTGCTGGCACGCCTCCACGGCCCACCAGCAGATGGTGCAGCTGGGCACCTGCTGCGCGAGCCGGGGCACCAGGCCCACCCACAGGGAGCCCGGGCCGCGGCGCTGCACCATCCAGGCGCCCGTCTTGAAGAAGGCCGCCACCTGGCCCATCGCGTTGAGACTGATGGCTTCCGTGGCGTGGGTCTGCGGCGCGCGGGTTTGTGTGGCGGGCCGGGCCGGAGATGGTGTAGAAATAAATCAAAGCCGGAGATGGAAGGCTACGACATGGAACGGATAACAAGCGGGTGCCCAGGGCGTGCATTGTTGCGCGCCAACAGATACAGTACGTTTCCTAAGAGATATACTACTGGGGATCAAGTTGTGGGCGAACCGGGACAGCTGCATTCCTGGAAGTCGGGTTAGGTGTCGGCTGTCGTGTGGGCATGGCATGTGCGGCAGGGTGTTGACGCGCGACAGAACGCGCACAGCAGGCCAAACCGACAGCCCCGCGGCTGCATGCCGCTCCGCAGCAAAGAGCCCGGTGCGCTGCAGTGCGTGCGTTACTGTCGAGCCCACTCAAAAACGCTCCGTGACACCGCACTGTACCTACTCCCCGCTGCACACTTCCTGCATGTCGGTCCTCCGCAACCCCCACCCCTCCTCCACACCACTCCCATGGAAGTCCTCCGCAACCCCTCCTCCTCCACCCCACCTGCATGTAGGTCTTGATCACGTCAAAGGGCATCGAGATGAGCGTGGCTGCGCTGCCCGCCGCTGCGCCGATCGCGATATCCCACACCTGTCAAGCAAACACAGCAGCAGAAGAAGGCAGATTAGGAGCGCATATTACCGGCGGGGCAGTGTAAAAGAGGGCTACATGATCCCGATGCCTGGCGTCGGTCAGGGGAACATCTTGGGACCCCGTAGATGGCATCCCGAGGACCGAATGCTTGGCAGGAAGGGAGGGTCAGAGCAGCGCGCCATACACAAGGCACCTAGTAGCTAACGAACACGACACCGGCAGCACCAATCCGGACCCCTGGCTCGCACTCATCAGTCAGGGCCCCAGACTGGGCCGCACTCACGCGCCTCCACCGACCTGTGACGGGACCTTGCTGGAGCCCCCAAACAGCGAGGAGGTGGTGCCCTCCGCCTTCGCCACAGCCTGGTTGTACACGTCCCGCAGCTGGCTGTATGTGGCGAGCTCGCTGATGTCGTAGGGGAACGACTCCAGGCAGTATGGCAGGAAGCCCCAGTAGAGTCCCATGGGTCCCTGCAACGCGACGTGACAGGCAGCACAGCACCCGTAATGTGAGCGTTGGGTGCGATCAGGACAAGCGCAACCCCCCACCACCACGGTTCCTCACCCTTGGGGTTCCTAGGGTTTAGGGTTTAGGGTTTAAATCCCACCGAAACGTCATCTGCGCATTCTTCAACACACCCGATAGTCTCGCATGGCACTAGGGCAACCGATGCGATCAGCGGATGCGATCAGGACAAGCAGTGGATGCGATGAGGACGCGCGAACCCCTGGGCGGAAGCACCATTGGTTTGCACAGAAACGTCAGCTGCGCTCTGTCCACGCACCCAATAGCCTCAGATGGCCATCCAACCCCTCGCTTGCCAATCGGTTCTGTGTGCATGTGTCTATGGACCCCCTCGCCGACCAACCTGGGAATCGTACAGCCAGCGGCAGCTCTCAACCTCACAGCGGATTACAGCCCCCCAACTCACATCGGTTTGCCCCGAAACCATATTCGAACGCGCGTCCCAACGCACGTCGGTTTGCTCATCCTCGCTCTGCTCCACGCGGTCCCGGACGCCTCTGAGGAAGGACCCCTGCCGACCGCCCTTCATCCCGCGCCTGACCCCTTACCCAACTTCCTCGCCCCAATCCGCGCCTGACGCCTTACCCCTCCCGACCCATGGCGCGGCCCATACCTGCGTCCGCACCACATTGCCCATCTCCTTGAACAGATTGCCGCTGATGAGGCCGGCCTGGGCCTGGTGCCGGAAGAGCTCCAGGGGGCCCTCCACCAGCGCCGTCATGATGGCCCCAACCTGTAGACGGGCAGGCCGGGGGCAGGTCGGTCGTTAGGTAGGTAAGTAGGTAGGTAGACAGGCAGACGGGTAGGTAGGCAAGCAGCTTGGCAGGTAGACAGGCACGCATGCAGGCAGATGGGTGACAATGAAGGAATGTGCACCGGAGATACACACGCCGAGATGCGCGCAAGAGGAACGTCACCCCGGGTTTAGAAGAGCGGACGAAACCACCCCATCGCCAACCCCACCCATAACCATCTTCATTATTTCCCTCCGAGTGGTGTCCACACTACTTCCACTCGGTTTCCTTCCGTAAGGTTCTGGATCCTGCCAGACATGTGCCCCGCTCAAGGTCCACCAAACCTGTCGCACGCACTGCCATTACCACCCCCACCCTCGTCGTATCAACCCCAACCCATCGGTTCCGCACTCACCGTGGCTCCCACCATATTTGCCGTAGCCAGCATGCGCACATTCGACCCATCCACTGCGCGCTGCCCCTCGCCGGACTCATTGGCCCCTGCTGCAAGGCCGCTGCCTGCTCGCGAGGTGAAAGGCGGCGAGACGGAGGCGAACGGGCGATGTAATGAACGGGTACCATCACTAGGCATCCGCAGGTGCCTAACCGCGTCGCAGCTGGCGGTTTTGCGCAGGTATGCATCCGGTGTGCACCAGGAGTCCGTCCGACGACTTGATCCCACTTGGCGCGGCCCTGTTGTGCCCTGTGGTGGCCTTATGGTGGCCTTATGGTGGCCTTATGGTGGCCCTGTCCTCACCATCTCATCATGGTCCTGTCTGCACACCTTACCATCACCCTGTCCATTCATTCACATCGCTTGGGCGCGGCACAGTGCGGCAGCCACCCCCTCCTACCGCAGGCCAGAACCCAAATGAAAAGCACGCCGGCAAAGGCCGGGAACCCGACCCGGACCCGTGCGGAGTGGTTCGCGGTGTTTCTTCCTGCAGATGTCTGCTGACCTCCTGACGCGGTAACGGCTGACACAACTGCGACCCATCGCCGAGGTGAGTTCTGTACTCTTCTACTGCATAAGAAACCCACTGCATGAAAGAAACAGCCCGAGCACAAACCCAAGGCGAATCGCGGACCCAGATCCTGACTGCGTACTTCTTAACCCAGATGTCCGTCCGGTGCCCGAACTCTACGGACCGACTCACGAACCCCGAATCAAAGGGGACCCACCAGCGCGAAGCGCAACGTCCTCGTCATGCATGTGATGTCCGCTGCTGACGTGTATGTGCGCCATGTCGCCCCGCGGGGTGTGCTCTACGTGCACGAGGTTGGATGCACCGCCGGACGTAGTCGTGGCTGCAGCTGCCGCCTTGCCGGCCGCCTGTTGCTGCTGCTCCTGCTGGACCATCACGTCCAGGGCGGCGCGCTTGGCGGCGCAGAATGTGAGCCAGTGGATGGCGCCCACGACGACGCTGAACGCGGCCGCGCTGCCGATGCCGCTGTACAGTTGCCGCACGAAGTCCTTGCCCCAACCGTTACGCGTCATCTCGCGAACCACGGCGGTTGCGCTGATGCCGTCAGCTTGACACCGCACCTGCACGAGTGAGCGGCGGGGCGGCATGGTGGAGGTCGGGTATTTGTCGGGCAGGTAACGTGGTCGAGTGCGGGTGGAGGTGGTTGCAGAATAATAATCGGTCTGACTGTATAGAGAGCTGGTGTGCATGATGCGCAACTGATTGAGTGCGTGCGCAACTGCATGAGTGTGTGCGCAACTGGATGAGTGGCGGTTAGGAGCGAGATATGAGGGAAGATGGCGTTGGCTTCCTGCGACACGGTATTGATGCGAGCGGGGCAGTTTGACAGAGGGAGTTGCTTTAAGACTTGGACCAGGGGCGGTCGTGCGATGAGCATTACCTTGATTGTCTCCAACGGATACAGAATTGCAATTTGTGAGACCTCCCCCACGGCTCCACAAATGGCATCAACGACTGGCTGAGGCAGAAGGAATTTCCTGAAGGACCACGGAATCTGGTTTATGCCGTCGGGTTGTCTTGTACACGGTGACTGCGGAGCAAAGCAAATAACGAGCTAATCCCACCTTTGCTCTTGTTGTGGAGATATGCCTTGTCGCCCAGCGCGACGTGCTGCGTTCAGTGCGACGCCAGCGCCCACGGCCACGGACGCCGCGACCGCAACACGGGCGAGCTGTGCCCGTCTAGGGACAGGCATACTCATACCCTTCAAGAAGTTACTCATGGTTGAAGCCGTTGATTGGCAGATGATTTACTCAGCGGCACCACAGGAGCCACAAACAAGAAATAAACCTTCTCTGCACGTATTAGTGGCGTATTTCCTTACTGTTCATACATGAATATGATGTAACGATACTGCATTATGCACAAACAAGAAGCTTTGATTGAAAGAACCTAACCGAAAAGCAATTCGCCCGTTCTTCTAGTCCAAGGGAAAGGAATTCGCTTGTAATCTTAGAGATTTATACATGTACATGACTGAGTCCAGTAACAAGTCCCAGAAACCGTTGGGAGAACGCTTGCAAATTTTCCGCTTCGAAACCAGCTCAGTACTGCTTCTCCCAGGCTGTCGGGCATAGATTCCTTCCTCCTTTTAGTTAACTCGTCTTTGTGCGCCCCTTGACGTAAATCGTTGTGGGGGAACGCATGTCAGTATTGGCCATACGACCAGTACAACATGTAACATACATACATACTGTCTGAGTTGTCTGGGTTGCAAAATATAATATTCAAGTGTTCGGGATTTAAATACCCTGGTAACAGCGCGTCAACTTTGCATGAACGTTAGAACCATGTTGATGCAGAGTCGGACCAACGGAGACAATAACCCATCACGGGAAGCTTAACGAAATTGCACAAACGCATATGACAAAGTCGAGCTGGCAGTAAACGGTATCCTCAGCTGTGCTGTGCGTGCCGTGGGCGACCTGACGTCTGCCTGCCAGGGCATAGCATAGCGCCTGATAGCGCAAGGCGGCTCATTAGTCCGCAATTCACGTTTGTCTTGGGCGACGCGCGCCGTTGTAAGACCAAGCAACAGAGGAGCGCATAACACGAACAAACACGAACAAACCGAACCCCATCTACAAGCCATCCTGCTGGGCTGGTGTTCCCGAGGTTCCCGTGATGAAAGCCATTACGACCCTTGAACCAACGTGCCATGCGTTCAAAGGGCGGAAGTGACGCGCCATTCCGTGCACACGCTTAAGTCTTGCAGGCTCCCGCTGCCGTTGCTGAGACGACGTCTGGACAACCCCGCATAGACACAAGATTACATGCCCGCGTGCTGCGTGCGGCGCGCCTCCGAAAGCTATCGGAAGTCAGCCGGCTGCGCCAGGCAATGCGCCAGGGAGTCCCAGTGCTGCTCCAACAGGATATCATCGGGTGAGGACAGCAATGAATGAATGACCGTTACAGCGGACCCCGAAAAGAGATCAACGGTGTCTACCAAGCAAGCCATTGGGTCAGTGGAGCACTCCAAGCAGCTCTCCCTGTTTTGACGCGCCAAGGCCTTGGGCTTTGCACCAGGCGGATGCCGCGGCTCTGGCCTGAAACGAATGAATGAAATGTCTATGCCGTTGGATGAGTAGCAAAGTGAAACTTTATTTCGGGTCGCCGATTGAGAGCTTGCGCTGCCCGCAGCCCCGCACAACACCCGTCAATTGGACAGCTTGCTTACTTGGAGCCATGAGGCAGCCGTGCATGTAGAGCATACTAGCGTGTACGTTCGCCACACATGGCCGCGTGCAGCGCACATGTGCAGGTGTGTACTGTAGCAGTCGCTAACCTTTGGACTCAACTTGACTGTGGGAACCGAGGAACACAGTTAGTGTCTGAACATCGCACCCCACTCGGGTGGCTTTGATATCTGGTCCACCTGCCGATCACCGTACGGCATCTCAGATCACAGATATTCTGGTAGTATGATGTAATCCCTGTACTGTGTTGTGTACTTGTGTTTAGGTTACGCAATTACGCGGTCACGCTCGCAAGTGGCACGTGGTTACTTGGTTCGTAGCCTCTTTTAACATCTAGCCACTGGATGGATGGTGTTCCTTAACCCAGTGCGCGTGACGTGCCGTCATAAACCTTCTGATTATCTGTGGAATTAAGGAATACTATCGTATTAATAATATGAGATTTTAAAGGTAAATGTAGCTTGCTACACGTACCCTGAATGAATGTATGAACGTTACAGCGGACCCCAAAGGGATCAACGGTGTATACCAGGGCAAGCCCCAGCAGGCCCCACCGCCAAGGCGGCAAGACAACCCACACCTCAACGCCGCAAACAAAAGCACACCGGGCCATGACCCCACCCAGACAGACATCGAAGCACGCAGAGGCGCACAGCGGGGCAACACTACCAAAGGGATAGGCACAGCAGAGGGCGGAATCCCCAGAAGTGGATAAAGCCGTACCCTGTCTGCTGGTCCATACGCCTGGCCCATACCCTTGTTCGCCTGCCGCGATTCCTCGTGCCGCATGTGGTTGCGTGCGCATTTTTGGAACGGAGGCCGAGGCCACGCGCTATTAACGTGCGGATATGTTGAAACAGTCGAACAGCCACACCCAACTGCCAGGGGTCTGGGCGTGTCGGGCTGTGATAGGCTCTCTCCCGTGAAAATTCGTGACACTTCGTGACATCAACGACAATTTCGCAGACATTCTTTTCAGCGTAGCTATGGGCAAATTTGCACTCTACAACGCACACTACAGGGACAGTTGATAAACTGTTAGGAGTGCTTAAGAAGGTTAACCATAAGTGGCCTTAAGTAGCGCACTGTCGAAGCCAACAACGGCATCTTCAGATTTCCGCATCATTGCCGCTAAACAGGCATCAGTGGTATCATGTTAAAATGATCCTCGTCACTTTGTAAGGCGACGCTCCAATTCTTGACGCTGGCGAGAATGCAGCCCGCAACAGCCCCGACGGCCGACAGTTCGCGTGCTGCCATTTGATAGATCATGTAATGCCGTTTAAAGAACAACATTATGCTAAACATATTTGTTTCATTGCACTGCCTGCAGAGTTGCCCGTGCTGCCCGACTCGTATACAGTGTCATCGATTATGCAGCGCTAGATAAGATACAGCTATTAGGCTATATTTGTTTTATGCATCTTAATTTCACACGTTTTGTCGCGACGTCAGCAAACGTGAACACATTTCCACACCCATTGGTCCCGGAGCCGATAATAGCGAAGTGAGCCTTCTGCGAAATCAATGCGCCAAGAAAACAACAGCCATATAAGTGTTGAAATTAAGCTTACTTATCCTTGCAACTACATATATGCCTCCAAATGCGTAGCTGTGGCGCGACTTGACATATGTCTATGATGGAATTCAACCTATGTTGACAATATTTCATTCTCCAAAGCTTGTCTTCTTTGTCGCAGTGACAGGGCAACGCAACACGGCTTCCGTCAGAGCTTCTTATCAGTTTGACGAAAGTCCTCTCTGAAGTCAGACAAGAAGATAGCGGTCAAAATCTGGCAACAAAAGCCGTGGTCATTGTCCCTGTGCCGGCAGCGACCTATTCGTGAAGAGCTTGCCGCCGGCGGTTGACCCTTCCCGCCGGCGGCAGTCACCGCAACAGCTGCTTCAACACTGCCAGCACAGAGGAAGGCGAGCGGACGCGTTGCCCTCGGCGACATGGCGGGCTGGCGCACACTTGGTGTACGGCAACTGGCAGTAGCTGTACTGGCCGCCTGGTTGGGCTTGATCACGGCCACGCAGGCGCTCCCGTCCCGCCCATCCGCAACAGCCGGCGAGGAAATGGCCGGCAGCAGCGACCGGCTCCGCGGCGGGGAGAGCACTGCGCGGACCTTGCTGCAGGGAGGTGCCAACTGTCCGCGCCCTCAGGTAGGCGGTTGGCGGGGTAGGCGGGGCCAGGCGGAGCGCCGCCTCGGGCCAGCAACTGCCCATGAAACCTCGATCGCGTCTTCACAGATCACAGTGCGCAGTGCAGTAGGCCTCGGTTGGCACCCACGGCCCACGCGCGGCTGTGCGCTGCAACCCGCTTCAAATCACGCCATCGGTAACACGCTGATATCGGCAGCGCAGGCGAGGGGCCCAGCTGGCAGGGGGATCGAACCTCAGCCCCATCAGCCCCGCAAGACCGTGCCGGCGTGGCGGTCGGGTGACCATGCCGCGGGACCCAGGTCTCATCAGGTCATCACCCTGGGCATGTGGCGAGGAGGCCTTGGCTATCATCTACGCACCGACGCCCACCGGCCAGCTGCACTTGCCTGACCCCTTCACCGCGCTCCGAAACCGAACCTGACCCCCCAGCCCTAATCCCGCCCAACCCCAACCCCAACCCCAACCCGAAACTCACTCATGAAACCCTTATCCAATCCAGGTGGACATGAGCAAGGACCGCTACCAGTGCGTCGTGTGGCGGAAGGCCTGCATCGACCAGAACGTCATAGTGTCGTACGATCCTGACGTACACCCCACCACCTCGATGGGCACGCTGCCCACGCTGAACGTGACGGACATCATGTACAACATACCCTCCAAGTACGTACGTACGTATGTACGGCCTTGCGTGTCACGGGCTATGTCGCGCTACAGGCTGGTCGCTGGTCGTGTGACGACTGGGCTTCCGCCCTCGCGTCTGTGCACGTGAGCGATACCAATTGCGGACTCCCTACTGCAGATGCGTGTGTGCGCCAAGAAGTAGTCCATCGCTGCCATCGGGTCGTCCGCATACCTCGACATGCGACCGCCCTTGTCACCGATGAAATCCTGGGATGCCCAGGGTTTTTCTTTTTTGGGCGGGGCCCCAGCGCGTAGCGCGTTCGGGGGGCCCCGCCCCCTAGGATTGCCCATGTCCGTGTGTCCCTGTGTCCGTGTGTCCCTGTGTCCGTGTGGCCCTGTGTCCGTGTGTCCGTGTGTCCGGTAACGGCAAAACGTTCATTATCCGCTAAACTAATTCGCTATGTTTGTCATATTAATTGTCCTCTATTGCAAGGTAACTTTGGTTTGGCTGAAAAAAATTCTTTGCGCACAAACGGTCAAAGTAAAGCTCCGCGGTCCCCATGGACCCGAGTCGACATCCACCCAACGCCTCTCGCGCTCATATTTGTTGCAACGGGTGCCGCGTGATGAATACTTGAATTAGGAATGGGCGGCGCGTGCTAAATTGAACTTCGATAGTGTTCTGATGTTTGAACAGATACCACCAACATCAAGATTTGCCTTTCTGTCTTGCCAGATGAATACAATTCAACAATATGTACTGAAGCAAAGTTTCGAGATGCAAAGGGATAGCGTACCGAGTGCCAACGAGTTCTCCAGTTCCGATGGCCCAAAGTCCGGGTCTCACCGCGGCCTTTTCGCACCCTGTTTTTGCCTTACATTTGCTATGTAACTATTGATAGCAAACTTTAGAGGTTCACGTCTGCTGCGGGCGTGCAACTGAAGGGTTGCATGCCTGCTGACGGACCAAACAACTACAGTTTCACGGCAAAACAAGGATGCTTCAAGCTTGCTTTGTGATCATCTGCTTGACAGACGGATGTGGTAGTGCAGAGGCGACCATAGTGCCGATACGGTGACCGCCGTCGCCGGCGGCGCGTACTGCAGGATGGTTTCGGGGCTGCCGACGTGTTTGGGCTTGGTGAATCTATGCACGCCAATCCACCTTCAACATCAACGACACCCCCAATGGTAACCTTTCACTCTCTCACACTGTTGCGCGGTAATAGAGTTTTCGTTCTAAAGCAAGCGGCCTGTACGGATTTTAGGGGGCCCCGCCCTTTTCCGGCTTCGAGGAAGCCGACCCCTACTTGTCACCTCACAACCAGCTGCCGTACATCTTTCCCTGCCTGCCGTACATTTTGTCATCCCGCCACGTCATCTCGCGTGTACGGCACGGCCCGCAGGTACGGTATTGGAGACCGGTACCGCAAGGGCTCGGCGCTGCGCTTCCCGCCGCTGTACGTGCGGCCCAGCAATGACATGGAGGAGGAGGAGGAGCTGCGGGTGCGGACCGGGGAGGAGGCGCCAGGGGGGGTAGGGAGGGGCAAACTGTTCGGCGAGAGGATCTGGGTGATGACCCCGAGCGCGGGTCCATCACCCGAGTGATACTACTAAATGACGGGAAGGCGAAATTACGGCAAGAGGCATGAGGAAGGCGAAGTATTTCGGCAAGGGGCATGAGGGTGACGGGATTGGGGCAAGACCTGTTACCCGGTGGTCGCGTAGATTCGGCGCGGAGGCATCGTTGCACAGCGATGGACTGCGCGCGTGCAATCGTCAGCTATGGCAACAGAAGCGTCCATACCAGGGATTGCTGAGGATCTGCCGCAGTGCTCGGCCAGCGGGGTTCACCGCCCCGGCGGAGTGGAGATAGACCGGTGGCCATTGCCGGCCCAGGTGGGGGTAGTTGACGCACACCAACTGTTACCTACCAGTCGAAGGATCGTGCTCGATCCCTGTAGGATAGGGCCGAACCCACAGGGCGCGTTCCATGGCAGTGGATCCGTCAGGGACGGCCGTGCTTAGGTTTGCGGAATTTCCCCAATACAGTATCCTCCAGTGGGGTCGTGCGGCCGGGCCTGCCAGCTTGCCTGCCTGCCTGCGTGCCTGCCTGCTCCACACACACCGACCCCCGCAGAACCCGGTCTTCTCCAACTGCACGCTGCCCATGCTGCTGTACGCCCACTACCCGTACAACGCCGCGGAGACGTACCGATACATCTTCGAGAAGCTTGTGACGCTGCAGGAGGTGGGTCTGGGTCAGGGTCTCATCGGATCAACGTCGCGGGGCGGCAGGGGGCGCGGGCCATGGCGTTGGACGAGTCGGGGCTGTGTCGGTCCTTGTGGTGGGCTTGTAGTGGGAAGGGCGTCGGCACGCGATGAACTGCATGGCAAGGTCAAACAACCTGAATTATTAAACTCGTGCAGTCTGCAAGCAGCAATCGAACCTTGCAGGGTTGCAGTTTGCTTGCTTCCCTGGCCTACGGCCACCGTATATACACATGCAGCTGCCGCGGGGCATTGCACACCATGGCCTGGCGACTCTCCGCCACCTCCCACCCTCCCCTCTCGGATCGACCTCGCGGGGTGGTCTGGACTCCGTGGCGCCCCGGCATCGCGTTGCCGGGGGGCGCTTTCCCGCGGCCGAGGGTGGTGACTTCCAACCCTGTCCCCCAATACACACCCTGGGTTCGTTCCTGGGTTTGGTGTTTCGTTTCTTTTTTCTATCCCACCACACACACACCCCACACACACCACACCCACCCCCCACACACACCGACAGGCGGGTTTCTTCAACCGCCATGTGACTTTGGTGCCCGGAGTGCCGCCGGGGACGAAGGTGCCAACGTACACGAAGTTCTGGTGCGTCGGCCTGGGTGCGCGGCCGCTTTTGCGACGACATGATGGCGGGGGGCCGGGACAGGGCAGACGGATGCACGGACGGATGCACGGACGGACGGGAGGCCCTGCTGCGGCCCATTATGGGCAGGCAGCTTTCTCCTTCAGAGCAAATCACTTAGAAGACACCTAGTAAACTCCCTTGGTTGGGGTTCGTCTGTTTGTTAATCACCCGTGTGTATCAGTTAGTACGACGTTAGTACAATTCTTGGAAAGGGGGGTGGCCCGGCCACGTGAATCCTTGGAAAGGGGGGTGGCCCGGGCACGTGCGGCGTCGCGTTGTCATGGGGTCAGGGAGAGCCCGCATGGGGTGCGAGGGGGAACACGCCGTGTGCACGCCGTAAAAAGGTAATGCCCTGACAGAGCAACGAAGCGATCAGAGTGTTGGGTGGGCGGATCGCTAGGTTACGACACCAGCGTGACTGGGCGGCGGCGTGGCCCGTGTAAGTTAGTCGGCGTGCTGCCTGTACGACAACAGGTACAACTCGCTTTCCGATCGCGGCGTGGTCTCTCTGTCGGAGCTGTCGTCCCGGCGGGCCACCGACACGCCCGCCAACGCGACGTGGGAGGGCACCCACGTGCGCTGCTTCGAACAGGTGGTGGGCTGTCGTATCCGGTACGACGGGTACGGCCTGCGCTTCTACAACGCCGGCCAGCACGTCGTCAGGTGCGGCGGCGGCGGAAGTGACGACGAGGGTGGGGAGGGCTAGGCGGCACCGCACTCGCATCGCGCTGCGGCACTGCCATTCAACTGATTGCGCTACGCTGCCGAGAGCCGGGGGTTGGGCTGCGGCGGTTGCATGGCGCGGCTGCGCGGCCTGTAGGGATGTACGAATTGTTATCATGTTATGGTGCCAGGCTGCCCTCATCATCCGGGCTTGCATCCCGACGTGCTCTCACTTCCTCTCCTCCGCTTCATACTACTACTACTGCTTCTTACTACTTCTGCTGCCCCTGCCCGCTGGCGCAGACACTACATGCCGCACTACCTGGCGCAGGCGGCGTCCTTCGAGCAGAAGCTCCTTGAGAAGCAGGTGTGCGGGGAGGAGAGGGAAGGGGGCAAGGGGTGGGTGGCTCCTCCTTGGCTCCAGGGTGGCACCCGCATGACTGCTCGCTGGCCCGAGGCCCGAGGCTGGTCAGATCAGGCCCGCGGCATGGATTGGATGCCTGCTCGCCATTACGGGTTTGTTGGTTGGTTGGTAGGTAAGGATCTCCGCATAGCAACCGGCCCTCCCCTTCCGCCCATCCCCCTTGCGGCCCTCACTCCCCCCTGGACCAGATCCGCCTGCCCAACGACCCGTCCGTGCTCACCGTCGTCTTCATCAGCCGCACTCCCCACCAGTCCGCCGTGGGTCGGACCATCCTGAACGAGGCGGAGATGATCCAGCAGTGCAACAACGCGCAGCCCGGGGACCTGCCGCCCGTCGAGTGGGGGGTGCCGTACAGAAAGTACTACTGCTTCGCGCACGTGTTCGGGGAGAACCAGCTGATGGACGTCTGGCTCATGCGACAGGTGGGCTGCGTGGTGCGTGGCGGAGGGCGGGCGGGCGGGCCTTATCAACTCCGTCGGAGCGAGCGGGAAGGGTGAGGTTGTGTCGGGGGGCCCACTGTGCGATATGATGCACGCACCGATGAACCCATTCCTCCTTCCCTCCCTTTCTCGTGTCAATCACGACAGGGAAACCGCGGAACAGCACCAAACCGATACCACCCCTCCCCTCCCCTCCCGCCCTCCCTCGCTCCGCAAGGTGGATGCCATCCTGGGCATGCACGGCGCCGGCCTCACCAACTCGCTCTACATGAAGCCCGGCGGTGCCGTCATCGAGCTGCGGCCCTTCGGCTTCAGCGGCCGCGAGTCGTGGGCCAACCGCTACGCGCGCTTCAAGACGAGCAGCCTGCGGGAGCTGCCCTGGAACGTGTTCTGGTTCGGGGTGGACACGTTCAACGCGAGCTTGTCGGAGCCGGGTGTCTTCGAGAAGGAGGACAAGCCGCAGTACTCCAAGTTCCGGGTGCGTGGTTGGGGGCGAGGGGGATGCGACTGCAGGCGGTTACACAGGGGGCTTTCGCCGGGCCTGGGGATGTGTTTAGATAAGAGACCCGCCCGACCCAAACCAAGCACGATAATACTTAACCCCGCCCCCATGTGTGTGTGCCAGTGTGTGTATGTGTGTAATGAGAAGCCCGCCCTGTGTGTGTATGTGTGTGTAGTGAGAAGCCCGCCCTGTGTGTGTATGTGTGTGTGTGCATGGCTAGGACTGGTTTTAACGGTCAGGTACACTCGTGGCGGTGCAGGCCTCAGTCGCGTTACAAGAGTCCACGCGCGCGAAATATTAGCCTTGGATCTCGACTTGCCGATTGCCCTTGCCCTCAAGTGGGTTGGCACCCCATGCCAGCTCCAGATCGCTCGAGGTTCTTGACCCCCACGAGTCCAATGGAGTTTCTGGACCCAGACTGGCCCCGAACGGCCTACGGAGGCCGGATACCGAACCCAGACGGGCTCTCCCGGACGCCATATCCCATATGTTCTGCGTGCAGACGATCAAGGCCCGCGACCGTCACGTGCACCTCACCTGGGCCGCCTTCCGCAACCAGCTGCTCAACATCGCAGCCGTGGCGCGGACGTTCGACCGGTACATGTCGCTGCGCCTCAGCGGGGCGTACTACATCACGGACGATGTACAGCAGGTACGTTGTCGTCGTACGATTGCACGGCACGCAACTCTAGGGCGGTCCTGCCGCCGACGCCCGCGCTTCATCTGGGACCAGGTCTGGATTCTTGTTTTTTGGGGATTGGCGGCAGTGCCAGCGACGAGGTCCGATGCTGTCCATGCGCACCTGTGTCTCTGTCTCCCGTGACTTGTTCTAGTGGCTGACTGAGGTTGCTGATTAGCCGACCAACGCTGCTTGGTTTCGGAGCGGAGACTGTCAGAGGACCATGTATCGGGAATCGCTGTCGAGGGCCCTCATCCTCGCCCTCGCCCTCGCCCTCCTGCGGCACCTGATCATTCAGGCGGAGCTGCCGGGCAACGACCCCCACGTGGACAAGAACCGACAGAGGAACTTCACGTACCCGGAAATGGAGCGGGAGCGCATCCTGCAAATGCCGATATCGCACGAAAATCTCAGAATACGAACCACGCCGGACAGCGTCCAGCAGGCTTGAGCCCCTCCATCACACAGGCAGGCCCGAAATAAAGCGCGCGAGTGCGCAGTGGCAGCGGGGCGGGGTGTAAGGCCAGGCAAGGCAGGGCATCCTGGTGGGAGGGACGGATGCCCTACCCTCCAGCGATAAAGACTAAGGTTTGGCGTGGGCCGTGGCGGCAGGAAAGGATGGAAAGAGCGCCCCAGGACCCATCGGTCCATGCGGGGAGCTGATTTCCGGTCTGTTGCATGTAGGACCCTCCAAGCGGAGACCGGGGTTGAGCGCGGGCGTGGTGGCAATAACAACGCGGTGTGTGGGGGGGCTACTGCTGTATGTGAGCGCGCTGGGGAGCGTGGCGAGGCGGCTTCAGACAGACGGACACGTGTGGTGCGCTGTGCGTGGCCGGAACGCAATCATTCTAAGATTATGCGTGCGTGCGCGAGGGCGCGACCCGTCTATGTAGATACGCACGGGCCCCCCTGCTGAACACATGGTGCGTGAAATATATGGCGGGTTGTGTGGGTGGTCTGGGAACGGACTGTAAGGGTTGTGTGGGTGGTCTGGGAACGGACTGTGAGGCTCTTGCGTGAGTGACCTGCATGTTGCGCGTGTTGGCGGCCCCGGTGGCTGCGTGTGCTGGGGAATGCCGCACCAAGTACGCGCGCTACGGGCATACCTTGGTCCTGTCAATGGACGTTATTAGGTTGTTTGTTACTTGTTGATTGGGTAAGCAGCGTGCTGATGGTTGACGTGACTCGGGATTTTTCTGACAAAGTGGTCCTTGAAGTTAATGGGCTAGGTGCGAGGACATGTACAGAACCCTTATAGCGTCATTATTTATAGGAATATTTGCAGTAGAGTGTGTTACCTGCTGTGCGTGCGCTCCTAATTCTGAGGCAAGCGGGGAGCGTTTCTGCGTGGTCTGCCGGCGTTGGGTTTCGGTGCGGGCGAAGGAACTCGGTGTTGGCCCCAAGAGGGCCCAACGCTGTCACGGGTCGTCAGGCGTTAGTGGTTCCAGCAGGGCGATGCCCCAAAGATGCTGGCAGAGGCTGGGAAGGTGTTAGCTGCTCTGGGCGACTTGTGCGATGAAAGACTGTGCGTATAGCCTCGTTGCAGGTTGGGGTTTCACGCCAGCAACTCACGCACTTTGCGCGCAACGTGCATGCACGACAGTGAGGAACATGCTATGTGCATAGGCCAGACATTCCGTGGGGACATGAGGGACATGCACCACGAGATCAAAAGCCTTGTAAACGTATTACGACGTATTTGAATGGCCCATGGGTCCGGCGGCAGCAACTGTCACAGTTGCCTTCTTTATCACACGACCGCGCTTCATCAGCAAAGCACAGAGCGACGCAATAACAGCATGTGCGCTGTGGATGAAGAGCATCACCAACAGGAGTGATGCATAAACGCGTGTGAGATGTGTGGGACTGGGGGTGTTTGCCCAAAACCCCCCGACTGTGGCCGCCTTTGACTGTGCGCGATTTTGGAGTTAAGAGAGCGTTTATTTATGCCACAAGTACAACAACCTAGTTTGGAAGTAAGTACATTTCGGGAAAGAATGCCGCTGCCGTAAATATCTGTGATTTCAAACTACCTTATTAGCTGTAAACTTCATCGCTTGCAACCCGGCACCCACGACACCATACCTATAAGGTGGCATAGGACCGAACTGGGACCCCTTTGGTGTTTGGTCAACGGATTGACTTCAACGAGCTATTAGCAGTACAACGCGTCATGACACACCACTCACCTTTCATATGAATTCTTTTTATTACCTACTGTGTGCTCCCTGTTACCTCTTAGGATCATTGTTAACTTCCTCCCACATTCTATATTGTTTTTGACGTTCGTCGACAGCTTTCCAAGAATGCGACGCCTCAGGGTGAATATTAGATCATATTATGGCTGTTAAAGCATGTTAGGTTCGGGGCATCCCGAACCGACGCCTGGCGCAGCTCAAAAACGAAATGGGAGACCGGCAGCAGGTCCCAGCCCAGGGCCAGCGCCGCTCCGGGTCTGCTTCCATAGGATTCAATCCAGGTTTAAGTGGTCGAGGCCCTACATATGAGCGTGTCCAGCGGCTACTAGAGGAACGGCGTGCTCGTGCCCAGGCACGGTCATCGGCACGCTCACAGCTGGATGACCATGAAGGTGGATTTCCCTAACTTTCAAACATGGTTGTTGTTTTGCAATGAATGTATCTGAGCATCTCACTGGCTCGTAATCCCTCGGCACTGCTCCGTTGCACAGCCTCCGGTCCTGGCCCGCAAGAGCGACAGGGCCGACCTTTCAAGTTGCCCGACAGTGATGATAGTTTTGAGTTCGACCGTCCACCTCATGCGTCTGAGGGAGGTGTCAGCGAATCTCAACCCGAGCATGCATCTGGTGCTCGGGCGCTTGATCAGCAGCGGAGTGACATCAGCAGCGTCTACGCGCAGGGAACCAGGCAGCAGCCGTCGGAGCATTTCGGCGAGGAGGACGAAGCGGAAGACGACGATTACTATGACAGACTGGAGCAGGCAGCCCCTGAGCCCATGCGTCGCCAGACCTCCATGCAGTACGGACAGCATTATCCGGCTGATGTGGACGACGAGGATGATCGCTACGATGCGCGGGATACCCGGCGACAGCCGGGAACTGCCCCACGGCCTGACGACGGCAGCTCTGACGGAGCCACGTTAGCAGAGCTTGAGCAAATGCTCAACCAAACCATCCAGCAGTTCAACATCGAGGAGATGCGGGTTCCAACGTCGAAGGACATGGCCTTTGGCATGGCGCATGGCGACGGGCCCTTTGACATCTCAGACATATGGGCCGTGGACTCACAGCCCAGCGGCTCACAGGTCAGCGCGTCACAGCGGCCGGGACGATCGGAAGGCGGCGCCTCAAGGGGTAAGATGGCTGAGGGATTCTGCGAGTTGGGTTCTCACTCTACGGGACATAGTCGGGTTTGACAGACGGCAGCAGCAGGTATTGCGGAATGGCACCACCGTGTCATCGTACGTCGGTAGGGTCTCCCGTAACGTATGCTGCTCGTTGCGTGATTCTCGGATGAGGCTTTGCCTAAAGCCCAGCATCATGTGGTGAAGGCGTAAGGTCCTGGCCTGCGCGAATGCACATGCTGCCCCCTGCTATCAATCCGATGTGCGTCCCTCGCGTGCCGCGGGCGATCTGGTACCGCAGATGACGGACTGGAGGTCAATTCCTACTCGGGGACGTCATACGCACAGCAGGCGTCCCTTTCACCAGAGTCCTCTTACGCCAGCGGGCACGACGCGCAGCCGGCGCACACCACTGCGCGGGATCGGCCGCCGGCCGCCCGGCCTGGTAGCGCCCAGCCACGACTGCTATCTGGGCAGACTCGCCCGCACACGCCGCCCCCTCGGAGATCCCCGCGGCCGCAGCGTCATGTTCAGCAGCTGCCGCAGCAGCAACAACGACAGGCGGGCCTTGCCGCTCGGCTTGGCGGCCGGCTTCACTCGGCGGGGGGAGCGCTGGAAGGGTCGCGGCGGAATCCGCTGCTGCAGCAGTCGCAGCAGTCCCTGCTGGCGCGGCACGGGGCGCAGCACTCACAGGCGCACACGTCGCGGTTGGCCAAGGCACGGGGGCCCGAAGCTGAGCCCGCCATCCTGCGTCGGGACGGCACCCCGACGCGGGGGCGCGTCCCGGCACCCCAGAATAAGTAGGTCCTGGCTGGTAGCCTTTTGCGGCTTATCCTCCGGAAATCGTGACCCGTGGTTGCAAAGTAGGGCATGCACTTTGTCCGAATCGCACAACCTCTGCCTGTTGATATTGCTTACACTCGCCCCGTAAATAGTGTGTCCGAGTCCACATGGCTGTTGTGATCGTGGTGGGTCTGCGGCTTGCGGCCGTGATTTCTGCCGCGCAGGTCCATGCAGCCGCACATGTCTCCTCGCTTCAACCGGCCGCCGCGCCTGTCGCCGGGGCGGTTCGAGGATGCCAACGAGGGCTTCTCCTTCAAGCCCCAGATCAACCCCCGCAGCCGGGAAATCGCCGAGCGGTTGCTGCCTGTCGACAGGCAAGCACGTCAGGCCAGCGCCCCGCAGTTGCACATGGCCCGTATATGCTTTTTTACAGCCATACGGTTGACCCTAGTCCCGTCTGCGCGTGCTGAGACGCGGCGTCGCTGTCATCGGACGATCTGTCAGGTTATTGACCCATCGCTGTGGATAGGAGACATGGGGAGGTTCTACAGCACAGGAGCCTGATCCGAGGGGGGCATTACGCTATTCTAGGCGAACCAATGGGGGCCGCTAGCGGTCCTGCGACCGCCACCGATGATGCGGCGACTCAATAGGCGAGCGGCACGTGTCCCTAGTGTCCATGGACCATTCCAATTTCATTGACGGCGGTTCTCTGATCGCAATGACCGGCGTGTGTCGTACCCCGATTGTGGGCTATCAAGGAAAGCTAGACCCACAAACGAATCTCCTGGTGGGTCTTCCCCACTCCACGGCCTCTGCAGGGAGCGGCGCCTGGAGCAGCTGAGCCGGCCCCGCAACGACCGGCTGGAGCAGCGGTACCAACAGGTCAGTCGCGCACCATCATCAGACAACTTGTTTAGTATTGCTCGGTGCAGGCCTTCCGCATTCCGGGGGGCGCACGAAACCAGGCACTTGCCGAATAACTAGCGTCGTCTCAGCCACCCGCTGCTGGCGGTGCATGAGGGCGGACCGGAGGGGAACTGGTTGCCTCACTCCTGCAATCGGTTGGTTCTGTCTCTGCAGCTCCGGCAGGCGAAGGAGGAGGAGGAGCTGCGTGATTGCACGTTCCAGCCGCAAACGGGCCGGCCGCCCAGCGCACCCCGGCTCGGGGTCGACCAGCCTGTGCATGAGCGGCTGTACAACATCAAACCGGCATGGCAGCATAAACGGTAAGCCCGGCGGCCGGGCGGTTCCTCTCCTGGGCTTGGCCATCGCAGGAGTTGCGCAGGATTGTAGAGTTGAGCCCACACCCGGCACGAATTGAACGGTCGGTTATGGGCCCATGAACACTGTTGGGGCATCGTTTGGCATCTGTGCAAGACACAGCTGATCAGGTCCATGTCTTTGCCTATGAAGATTGGGCCCTGTACATCAGGACCCATGTTGGCAGATCACCCCTTCCCAAAGACTTTGCAATCCTGTTTGACGTAGCTCCTGGTCACGAACATGGCTGGTCGCCGTTGTGTTCCTTCTCCAGGGAGGAGATCCTGCGGGAGCGGGAGCAGTCGGTGCTGGCGAATTGCACGTTTCAGCCGCAATGCGGCTCGAGGTGGGGCAAGCAAGGGCCACAACGAACGGCTCACTACTCCTAGCTTTTCGTCCGTCGGCACCGGACCGTGCCAGACCGAGGGCCGCAAGGGCTGAAACCGTCTCATGGCCTCACAGCTCAGCGCATAGGGGCTTTCAGCACGGGCAGGAGCGGTCCATTTGCGTTGACCGTTCATCGGACTGACGTTGGGATTGGAGACGTGGCAGGCATGGGTTCGGCAGTCAGCTCTCGGGGCCCAGCTCCGGCAGAACCACTTGAATGGCCCTCTTCTCCCACCCTATCTCAACTCGTAGGCAAACCCTGGACGATGTCCGCAGGTCCAACAGCGCACCGCGGCGCAGGCCCGCGAGCGCGGCGGCGGCGGTCGGCGGCGCCACCCCCTACGTGCCCATCCACCAGCGCGTCGCGGACTTGCTCCGGAGCCGGAACGAAAAGCTGGCGAAGGCGCAGATCAGAACGGTAGGCAAACACCCACAGCACCAAGCGCGCATACATGTCGCTTGCTTGTCATTATGGGTCTTGGTCACGTCCGAGTGTCGGGCCGAGTGTCTGCAACCTGTAAGGAACGTGGACGATTGTTGGCCAGGTGGCGGGATTGTTGGCCAGGTGGTAGCCCTACCTGCTGCTACTCCAAACGCCCACAATCCGCGAACCTTCACCCAGCCAAGACCCGCGGACCAACGCGTCCACCAAACTTGCCAACCGAACAATCCACTACCGCTCCAACAGGAACTGGGCGGCGGGTCGGTCACCTTCCAGCCGGAGATCAACCGGCGGTCCGTGCTGCTGGCCGCGGAGCGGCAGCGGCAGCAGCCCGTGGAGGTCGCGACGCTGCCCGCCAGCGAGCGTCTGTATCGGCTGGCGCAGGAGCAGCAGGCTGCGGCCATCAGGCGGCGCGAGGCGGGCGGCGATGAGCTGGGCTCGGGTATGCGGGACGTCAGTGCGTCCAGGGACCAGCGGCAGTCCTTCTTGTCGCCGCGCCAGCAGCAGCCGTGGGGCGTGCCGGCCATCAACCCGCGCAGCCGGGCGCTGGCGGAGAGCTCCGACCTGCCACAGGACTTCCTGGCGCGTCAGGTGGGCGAGGGGCGCCATAAGGACGGCGTGGCTGGCCGCCGAGCGGGGCGGGGTGGCGTACGCCGCGGTCCTCAGGACCGAGCGGGCCGTCTGGGCCATCAGCACAAGAGGTGTGACGATCGGACCTCGTGTGCCGACAAGCCTCAGAAGCCTGCGTCACGGGGTCCGCAACGTCGGGGGTCCTGTATAGGGTTACAAAATTGACAGTGAGACGCCGGACAAGCCTGGGTGTTGGGCGTCGCTCATTTTGTTGTGGCCTGTGCGTCGCGTGCCCGGCAGGCGTACCTCGCCGCGCTGGGCCACGAGAAGCGGGCGCTGTACCGGAGCCTGCTGGAGGAGTCGACCTGCACGTTCCAGCCGCAGCTGCTGTCTAGGGGCGGCAGGTAAGGCCGAGGCCGCCACTCCCCAAGTCCCAACGGATGCACCACTGCGCGCACAGCCCCGACCATCGCCATCGACTTGTCTGCCATTCCGTCGTTCGCCACATAACATCCCCATCCTGAATGTTCGATGGCTTTAGGTGTGCACACATCAGCACGCTTGACTTTGTTCTTCGTTCCGTCCGTTCTCCCCTCCCAGCGTCGGCTCCAGCTGCGGCTTCGGCAGCACCCCTCGCGGCGGCCCGCGGTGGTCCGTGTCGGGTGGTGACGGTGACCGGCTGTCCAAGCTGGCTTACGAGGACGTGCAGCGCAGCGCTGCGCGGCGTGAGGCGCTGGAGCAGCACCACTACGGCCAGTACACGTTCACGCCCGCCATCAACGAGCGCTCGCGGAGGATTGGCAGGGTGCGTGCATTGCGTGCCGCGAGTTGGCATGCGACAAGGCTACACATGACCACCATGTTCGGCTCGGCAGGGGCGTAGTGTGTCATACCTTATCAAGTAATATCCGTTATGCAATTGAATCTATACAGCTCTATACAGTCCTGGGTTGTAACGGGCGCAAGAAAAGCCTCAATGGCCTGCAACGCGGGACCCACCCGTCTCGCTCCATCCACCTGTCTGACTAGTTGTGTTCCCCAACGCCCTCCCTGTAGCGGCACTCGCTGACTGACTTGTACCGGGATGACGAGCGGCAAGCGAAAATTGAGCGCCTCGCCGCCGCGGCGGAGGCGCAGCGCGCGGCGGAGTGCACCTTCCGCCCCAACATCAACCCGCGCAGCGCATCCCTGGGGCGGCAGCGCCGCGGGAGCCTGGTGCTGGCGTCCACGGAGTGTCACGAGCGGGCCAACAAGCTGCGCAGCAGCATCCTCATGGTGAGCCCCGAGCCAGGTCCGGCCCCTGTGGTCCGATCCCTCGGAGGCTGCACTCAACGCTCAACGGGCTGCACGCACTCTGGGACGTCACGTCCTATGACGCGCCTCCAGCACAGGTTGACGGCGCTTGTGTGTTCGCACGGAGCTCATGGATGGTGCTGGCGCTTGTCACAACAGCTCCCCCCTTGTTCTCGCCCTCGCGGCCCCTCGCGGTGCAAGTGGCCTGTAGGAGGCACTGTTCACCATTGCCTCCTGGTTCTCGCCCTCCCAAACGGTGCATGCCCTCGCCGTGGCCTGCAGGAGGCCCGAGCGCTACGGGAGTACGAGGACATGAAGGAGTGCACCTTCACGCCCGCAATCAACCGGGTTGTGCCCAAGCCGGCAGGACCGATCGCCGTACCGGGGCTGGGCCGACACATGGAGCTTCGGGTGCGTGGCCGGGTTGGCCCAGGCCCAGGCTGAGCCATGGGGTACCCACACAAGTTACTGGTAGCTGTGAGAGTACGGCCGACTGCATTGAGGTCGTGGGTCGTGGGTGGTATAGGTACCGCGGGAGGGCGCACCAGCTTTAGATCAGAGCGGCGGCTCCCGCGATCCGCTCAAAGTGGTACCCCGCGGGGTGCACGCCATTGCTGCACGCAGGACCTGGCCCGTCGGAAGCGGGAAGCGGATGAGGCACGCAAGGCGGAGGTCTGGAACCAGCGGCCGAAATCCCCGGGACCGCCGGCGGGAGTCACCGTCCCGCGTCCCTTCAGCTTCGAGGCACGTGTCCTCCCGTGGCAGGTGGGTCGGGCGGGATATGTGGCAGCGTGTGCTGACGGTTGCCCCTTCGCCGTATGGGTCCCCTTTCTTTCCTGGTTTGCAATCGCTGTGTGGGCGAAGGACATGCGTCGCTACCTAACATATTACATATTCCTCCTAACCCTTGCATAAGTTACCCTCAGCTCCTGACCCACTCAACTCGTGCTGCTTCACCGATATTCCACCGCTCGTGTTTTGTATTTCCCTGGTGCCCTGAGCACTACCAAGCCTTCGTCACCATTCTACGATCACGGTACCGCCCCACAGGTGAACCGACCGCACCAGCAGCAGCAACAGTATGAGCAGCAGCAGCAGCGCGCTCTTGCCGTACTCAAGAACCAGGTGGGTCACCCGGTCAACCTCGAGAAGGCCATCTGGAACAACTCGCAATTCAAGATTCGACTCGGTGCTTGTTCAGCTATGATTGCGGTTTTCGGCTTTTAGCATTACCGCGCGCTGCCGTCGTGCTTAACGCTTTTACCGGCGGCGGAGGTTCCAGAGCCGCGCCACAAATTCACCGAAGGGGTTTCTTTCAGGGTTGTTTTCTAATTGACGAACTTTCAACACGGCTCGGTGCTTTTGTGACGGCAGTAATGTTTCTGTAGCAGCTGCGCACGTGTGCCTGTGGAAGGACCGACCAGTGCTGACTCGCCGATCCGCGGCACCTGAATGCGGTTCGGTTGCCGCTGTTGGTTGCCCCTGATTGTGCAGCGTCGGCAGCAGCGGAAGGACGCGGAAGAGCGGCGCTCCGCGCACCTGCAGAAGATCATGCAGGAGGCGCAGGCTGCGCAGCCGCCGCCGCAGCAGCAGCACGGCGCTGCGCCGGTTGCCGCCCAGCAAATGCAGCAAACCAGCAGTGGCACCAACGGCGCCAGCAGCAATGGAAACGGAAATGGTCGCCGCCGCATTGTATCCTTCCAGTCGCCCTCGTCGGGCGATATCTACGGGCCGGGCTCACCGCAAGGCGTTGCAGAAATGCCTGCGGACTCTGACGGCCAGGACGGCCGGGTGTACGGCGGCGTGCCGGCGGCGGCACGGCACCTGTTGTACGGGGGAGACGATGTGATTGCGATCCGCGAAGAGTTCCAGTTCGCCGGCGGGGGTGGCAGCATCGGTGTGGAGGTGAGGAAGGTGCCGAACCCTATGACGTTGCTCGGAAGTTCTCCCGAAACCATTGCGCTGTGCACTTCGCAGCTTTCGTCAAATTTGCAGTTGTGCGCAGTTGCGGGCCGCAACAGAAAGGTGTCATGAGGCTGACAAAGGTCCAACAACACCTTGATCCCCGCGGACTGAACTCGGGAATTGCGGGTGCTGGTGCCAGACCTGGCGAGCGGGACCCTCAATTTAGTAAACAGGGCGTTAGGGCGATGCTCTGCGATCGTGATATCTATCGTAGCACAGTAGTGTTACGGTACCGACGTGTCCGACGGACACCGTGAGATCAAATGGTCAACTCGCCGTGCGGAATCTGCATGCCCTCCTCGCTTGTCCTACCAGGAGGAGCTAAGTGTGCGCTTCCCGTGACGGGCGGATGACCACCACCAAAGATTCGGACTGCCGCGACGGAGCTGTTGGGCACTGGGCGAGGCTCATTGCCAACACACCGCCGCCAGTCCGTCAGTCGGTACCGCTTCAGCTTACGAGGCCGACGACCGGATGGAGCTGTGTAGCATCCCAACTCTGCTATGGTTTGGCGGTTGGGTGGGATGCCCGAACATGGGAGGAAGTGAGGTGCTGCACGGCCCAAGCGTGAATGAGTATAATTCAAATGACGTTTCGTAGTGACGGGCTCTTCCCGACTTGCATACTCGACCAGCCATTGCCTGCGCGAGCTGCACCTTTGAGGGGAGACCGGTGGTGATGAAGGTTTGTCCGGCCAGGCGGCGCTCCAGGGATGCTCCGAGCTGCGAGCCACTGCTGTCTGACTGCACAGGGAGAGGTGCACGCCAATCGCCACATAGACGGGCGGCAGTCGGCGAACTGCTGCATGCTCAGACTGGCGGTCACCTTATACTGCAGGTCTGTTTGGTTGTCGCCGTAAAATGGTACATGTGGGACGTCGATTCAGACCGGGGGCATTGATTCAGGCTTGGGCCTTCGAACAAATCCGGGACATTGTTACCCAACAAGGGAAAAGTACGCCATGCTATTTCACGCCGTGTCGATTTGTGACGGGGCAGTAGTCGGGGCGCTCGGGGTTGTGCAGGGCGGATAAGACATGGCGAGTCCTGCTGATGAACCACGGGTTGCGACAGTTTGCTGAGATTATGGGCCTTTCTGGTTTGCAGTCAGAGGTTCGAACCTGCTTGTACAACTGGTGTTGTCTCCCAGACATTCAGTGATATGGTTTCCTCAGATTCACAACTAGACAGGATGCACCAGCGGTCAACAGCGTGTCGCAGTACCCACAGGAAGGCCCAACGTCAATGAGCCGCGGCGACATTTTGCGTGCTTCATATTGCACTGGGCGTCACTATCCATCCAAGTTCCAAGGTGCAGAATCGCCGTCGGCCCGACGACGCCCGACGCTTCCGTCGAACCAAGGGTTCGACCTGGTCGAACTATTCAGGGGCAGCGCCGTTCAAGAGGTCAGCTCCCGAATGATCAAATTTTATATAGTTGTTTCCTTAATGCCTGGGGGCGTGGTGCTTCTATTGATCGAAACCGTTTGCGTTTAACTCGAGGCCGTCCAGTTCAACATATCATCAACTTTGAAGTTCTTCACTCACGCGCACCATACTTCGTGCTGATCTTGCACTGAAGCCCTTCGTCACCTCCGCCATCCTGCCCTCCATCGTGTGCTTACAAATGCTCGTACGGATCGTCCAAGTCTTTGATGAGAAACAGCAGGGGCGTCCAACGTGACGTACGCCCTATGCTTCCATTTAACATAAAATTTGAAATATGAATACTATTGATGGCGACGGGCCATGCATATCGGAGGGACGACGTCCGTGAATTTGAAGTAGGCCGCGACAGTCGTTCCTTCTCACTGCTATCCCTCGGCGTCATTTATTGATGACAAGAGACTGAATGTATTTACAGCAGCAAGTTGGCCGCGCTTTGCAAAGTGCTGCGTGCAAGGAATCAGGCACAACTGAAAACGGGTGGGCATTGGGCAGCGGCCTTTAATACGTGGTCCAGTCATCGTTATCGTTCCTGCATAATATACTGCTGTAACCTCAGCACCATTGCGATCCTGCAAAACTGTGCTTGCCGCCGCGCTCTTCCTGGGCTCGAACGACAGACGACAAGCGCGACAAGTGGGTGACAAGCACCTCTACGTCGTCGGTAAGTTCAAGCAGCCCGCATGCATCGATATCTCCCGTTGATTTCATGTCAATGGGATCTCCAGGAGACTGGGAGCAACACAGTTCGCTCCCACGCCGTGCGGGCGACGCATCGCAGGTTGTAAACTGAGCCCTTGAGGGACCCGGCAACCGCACCAATCGGTAGCGCGGCGGGCAGCGAACCGTCTCCAATCGGGCACTACCTAATCGGGCGGCTACCGCCATACAATCCTTCTGCGACGGTCAGATTCTTCCTACACCGGGGCTATGGCGCCTAAGCGCTCGATGCCTGCGGGTCGCCCCGCACCTGTCGACGCCAAGCGGCGGCAGTGTGCCGGCCACGGCAGCGGCCACGACGGCGGCGGCTCCGACCAAGACTGCGGCGCCCACCCGTCGCTGTTGCAGCTCGACGAGCCCCGAGGAGAGGAATCTGAGGTGGCAGCCTCAGGCGAGGCAGCGCCGCCAAGAAGGTCGTTGGTGGCACGTCACGGCAGGCACCGGGCATGCGTGGATCCTGCTGCGGCAGCTGGCACAGCCGGAGAGGGCGCTGTCGCTGCCGTCGGCGCCACCTCAGCCGGCATCAGCAGCCACCACGATAACGGCTCCAAGGACAGCGGGCGCGCACAGGTGCCAGGGCGCAGCGGCCAGAGGGCGGCGGCGGTGGCGGCGGGGGAGCGCGGCGGGAGCGGCAAGCAACGCCACGGCGGCCTCGAGGACAGCCAACGGCATGTCGGCTTGGAGGCGTCGGGGCCACCGAACGGCGGCGACGGCCATGGCGGCGCCGACGACGCCGTTACCGAGGTGTACTTGCTGACTGCCAGGAAATACGGCTTCAGCGGATCCTCCCCTCTGAGCCGGGCGTTCCCTCTGCAGGCGAAGAAGGCGCGCAACGATTTTTCCCGTTATGATGACCTCACCTTGCACTGCGCTCCGGCGGACGGCGGCCGCGCCCTGGTCGCACACACAGCCAAGCTTGCCACCTACGGCACCAGCGTGTACATCTCGGCCCCGCCGGAGCTGCTGCACGGACTGAACGTCCAGCCCGGCGACCCCGTGAGACTCAGCCTCCAGCCACCAGACGGCCAGGCGGTACTGTCGGCCACCAGCGTACAGACGGTTGCCTCGGCTGCTAAGAACGAGTTCTGCAAGGTGCCGTTGGGTAGGCTCTCGTGCCAAGGGGCCATCCGCGTGCCGATGTGGATCATGGAAGCGCTGCTGGGGTTGGACGGTAGCAGGCAGGCCAACCGGAGCATCCCCGTGCAGCTCGACGCGGGGGTCGGTCCGGAGCAGGGTCCTGGCCCGCAAGGCGTGCTCTTGACGTCCTGTCTTGTTCCGCAGCACCGGAAGGCCTCACTGCATTGGGAGCTGTCGCCTCAGCTCGCAGATTGGCTGATCGAGCGGGATGCGGAAGCGGGCGCGTTCTTACTCCTCTCGACAGCGCCGGGCCCGGGGCCGGCTGCGACGTCTGCCGCGCCGCCGCCGCCGCCGCCGCCGCCGCCATCACCACCGCAAGAGCAGCAGCGACTGCAGGGGCAGCAGCGGAGCGGCCGATTGGAGCAGGAGCCGCCTTCATCTCAGCAACAGCAGCAGCAGGGGCAACCAGAGCAGCAACTCGTGACAGATGCGAGCGGGCAGCCCCCGGTGCGGATTGTTTTCCGTTTTGACAAGGGACATGGACCACCAGTCTTATCCAGGCGCTTGGAGGAGGGCCTGACCCGTGGGTCAGGTGGTGGTACGGCGTCAGGGTCCGCAGGGGTTCCTGACAGCGGAGCACCAGCGCCAGCGGGGAAAGCCCCTTCCAGCCGCCGCAGGTGGTCGACTATTACCATCTCCTCAGAAGGTAGCAGTGAAGAGCATCCTGACAAAAGTGACGACAGCGGCTCCGGCGGCGATGCAGACGCTCACCGTGGTCGTGGCAGCGGTGCCCGAGGTGCTGAGGGGCCAGGCGACGCTGTTGCCCCCGCTTCTCGGGAAAAAAGGGCCGCGGGCCCCCTAGAGGAGGCGCTGCCCCGCTCGGTGGAGGCAGGAACACAGGCCGCCTCGGCCAAGTGCGGTGCAGGCAGCCTTGCCGCGAGTCCGCTGTATCGTCCACGGATCCCGGCCCCGCCCCCGCCGTCGCCGTCGTCGCCACGGAAGGAATCTCCGAAGGTGACACGACTGACCGCAGCACCGCAGGAACAGCCCCCGGCCGCAGACCCCGCGGCTTCACACGCGGCTGCAGTTCTACTGCATATGTCCTTACAGCCCCGGCAGGTCCCACCATTGCCAGGGGCGCTGCTGAGGCTGTCTGCGGCGCCGGCGCCGGCGTCATCGCTTGCAGCACGGCAGCTTGCAGCACGGCCGCTGGCGGCGCTAGGCCCACAGCCCCAGCATATGCCATTCGAAGTGCCGCTACAGCTGCAGCAGCAGCCGGAGCCGGAGGCCCGATCCCAGCTACAGTCGCAGCAGCAGCGGGAGGCCCGATCTCAGCTACAGCCACAGCAGCAGCCAGAGCCGGAGCCACGATCTCAGCTACAGCCGCAGCAGCAGCCGGAGCCGGAGCCCCGATCCCAGCTACAGCCAGCACTCCAATCATCTGAGTCGCCGCCGCGGGTTTGTACCGTCAAGGTCGAATGTGGTGTTAGCAGCACGCTGGGCAATGATGGCAGCGCATCCAGGGGAGGCAATCGAGGCCACGGGTCCGACGCCGATCCGTTGCCGGCAGCCGCAACACAGCAGCAGTCGGCTGCAATGGACCGGCTGCGGCTCTCGCATGGAAGTAGGGGCGCAGCCACGGAGAGCGCGGTGGGAGCATGCATCGTGGAGGGCCGCTGCGGCATCCCCCGGGATCAAGTGCAGGGTCTGCCGCCTGCGGCGGTTGGGGATGCGGCCGCGGCGGCCTTGCCTCCATGCGCCATAAGCGGACAACAGCTCCTGGGCCGGGTAGAGCTGCCACAGTCGCAGCCAAAGCAGCCGCCACAGTCGAAGCCAAAGCAGCCAAAGCGGCTGCAGCCAAAGCAGCCGTCACACCAATCATCACAACAATTGCAGCAGCAGCAGCAAAAGCAAAAGCAAAAGCAGCAAAATCAACAGCAGCAGCAGCAAAAGCAAAAGCAGCAGCAGCGCGTGAAAGTCGAACTCCCGCAGGTGGCTGCGGGCCTCGTCCCTGCGGCGGCACGTCTGCATGTACGTCAGGAGCTTGCAGCCGTGACCCATGGGTCGTCATCCGCCACCATGCTGAGCGGGCCTGAGGCGGCGCCAGCCGTGCCACCGACGTCATGTCCGCTCTCAGAATCTGGGGGTGCGCAGGTAGCCGCGGAGGCCACACGAGGCCCTCCGCAGAGCACCCCACCTGCCCCCCTAGGTCTTGCCAGCGATGCGGCGGCGCTGGCGCCAGCCACCCACATGTCTGGTCCGGCTGATGTGCCAGTCACGGCGGTGGCCGCAAGCCGGACTGATGTGCCAGTCACGGCGGCGGCCGATATCCGGACTGATGTGCCAGTCACGGCGGCGGCCGATAGCCGGACTGATGTGCCAGTCACGGCGGCGGCCGATAGCCGAGCTAATGGCGGCTTCGACGCCGCTGCCCGGGCGGCGTCAGCACCGCCGGCCTGCCATGGACACCCGCAGCTGCCTGGTTGCGGCCAACAGGGCGGGCCCCCGGTGGAGCAGGCGCGCGGGCAGGAGCAGCACAGGCAGAGCTCGGCGGAGGTGACCCGTGGGCCGGCTGATCGTCAGGGTGCAACCACAGCGGAGGTGACCCGTGGGCCGGCTGATCGTCAGGGTGCAACCACAGCGGAGGTGACCCGTGGGCCGGCTGATCGTCAGGGTGCAACCACAGCGGAGATTGTTGATCTGGCAGACGACAGCGACGACGAGTGGCCTCCGCCGCCGCCGCCACAGCAGAAGCAGAAACAGCGGCAGCAGGAACAGCGGCAGCAGGAGGCAGAGCAGCGGCAGCAGGAGGCAGAGCAGCGGCAGCAACAGCGGCAGCAGGAGGCGGAGCCGCGGCAGCAGCGCCTAGGTGCAGATGGCACACTGGCACAGGGCAGCGTATCGGCCATCCCATCAGCCGCCACAATGTGCTCCCTGCACGGCTGCGTGCCGCCGACAGTGCCCCGAGCGCCGCTGCAGCCCGGGGAGGTGCGGATCGCCGGCGTCACCTTCGCCGCCAACCTCGGCATCGGTCACCGAATGCAGGCCTGGCAGGCGGCCGCGGAGCTGCGGCACAATCGGCCCCTGGCAAACATCAGGGGCGACCAGCAGGTGTGGGTAGACAGCCGGAACACCGCGCTGCTGCACGACCGCGGCCTGAAGCCCGAGGTGGTGGTCTGGGGGCTCAGCAAGAGGCTGGGGCTGACAAACCCGAGCGCGTACGGCAACCCGCTGCCAGCGGGCCCTATCGAGCCAGCCGCCGCCGAGCCGCGACCGGACCCGCTCCGTGGCGGCTTCGGGCTGTACGGCACGCAGCCCATTCGGCGCAACAGCGTCATCTGCGTCATGGGCGGCTACGCGATGGCTCAGCAGCCCGACGGTGAGGACTTCCTGGGGCCGGGTTTGGAGGCGCTGCCGCACCCCGTCCGAGCCCAGCTGCGGGGCCGCCTGACCCGGTGCGGCCTGGAGGACGAGGCGCTGGGCTGGGCGTTCCTGGGGAGCGCCTTCCGGATGGCCTTCCCGGGCCACGAGGGCGAGGGCGAGGCGGGGCAGCAGGCGGTCGGATGCGCAGGTGGGTGCGTGTGTGAGGGTAGGCGTGCAGAGCAGGAGATACAGAGCAGGGGATACATGGTAAGGGGGAGGGAGAATGACGAGCCGCGCAGGTCATTACACAGTTCGGAGGCTGCCTTAGTGTGTATTTTGCTCATGTTTGCAAGAAACCGGGCGTGTGTCTTTCTGGCTGGGTTTCCATGGTTGTGCAGTGGTTGGACGGCTGCATGGGGTGGGCTGCACCTCGGGCCCAATTGCCCGGGTCCAACGGGTACTCGGGCTGGGCTGGCAGCGAAGAAATGTGTATAGGAGCAACCGGGGAGATGTTTGCTGCATACAACACATTTTAAATGGGGCTGGATCAGACGCCGGGATGGTTTTTGACGTTTCCGTCACGATGCGTTCCAGTACAGTGTATCATGCTGTCTGCGTTGTTGCAAACCCACAGCCGGCGTGACCCGTCCCTCTCCTCCCCTTTGCCGTACCCAGGCCTGCCTCCCTTGGAGCTTCAGATGCTGGGCCATGGCGGGCTCGCGGCCTACGTGAACGACCCGCGGGTCATCGCACCTGAGGGCGAAAATCAAAACCTGGGGCAGCAGCAAGGAGCTGCCGACCGCGCCAACTGCCTGGTGAGCTTGGCGCTGGGGGATGACGATCGGGGTCGATTAGCCGGCTGTGGCATTGCCAGCGCTAACTTGGTTAACAGTACGCAATGAAAAGCAGAAAGCACAGCTGCAACGGGGGCTGTCATTACTGTAGTTGCTGGTATGCACAGAAATTCAGATCTTTGGCATCTCGCATTCCTTGCCTCTCATCGCCTGAGGTCCCCCTGGGGCAGCATGATTCATTCCTTGCATCCGTGCGGTGGTGGTATTTATGGAGCTGCTGCCGCCGCACCTTTGTTACTTGGGGAGACAGTGCACCTGCATGCAGCCCGCTCATGCATCTTTCGCGGACGCGGCGCAACGTGTCGGCGACGACCCACGTGTGTAGGCCCCACCCCATCGACTTCACATCAACCCCGCCTCACCTCGAAGCTATCACTCTCACTGCGACGGCACACGAGCTGTGCAGATGTCGCAGGTCTCCCGACCCTGCATTCCTTTCCTCAAGGAACCATCCGCGCGCACCGCCTTGAGATCAATCTGTATCCGCAACCCCCACCCACCGCCTCGTGTACGGCAGGTCGTACAGGTCATGGTGCGTGACGTGCCGCTCCCCGTCCTGGTCGCGCAGCGGGATATTCCCGCGGACGAGCAACTGTTCCGGGAGTACGGCAGCCGCTGGTGGCGTCAGCACGAGTTCTGGTCGTCCAACTTGTACGGCAGCGGCGTGTCCCCGACGGACCTGCTCCATTCACAACCGCAGTGAGCCTACCTGGTGGACTCTGAACTCCGTCAGCTGATGACCGTACGTGAGCGCCGGTGACCATTGCACGACGCCCCTTTCCTGCTCCCTAAGCAAGGTGACCAGCTACGAAGTGAAGCATGCAACGGGACGCCCGACAGGCACCGGCAGCGGCCATCGCATGGGACCGCCGTCGCCGCGGCCTCGGCCTCCCGCCGTCGCCCAAGGCGTTGGACGCCATGTCGTCAGCGGCGGCGGCCGGCGCCTTTACTTCGTGCTCCTGAAGGGGACCAGCTATGACGTAAGACATGCCGTACAAGTACCTACCTGGCAAAGCTCTCCAAGTCTCCATAATTTAACTTGCACGAGTATTGGGCCCGTGTCTCAGTCTGTGCATCCGTTTGTGTTACAAACAGAATACCATTTTGTGTCTGTCATCCGTAAGGACGAGGTGCCGCTCGCTGGATGTTAGCAGCCGCAGGGCTCCGTGTTTGTCTCCACCCGTCACGTTTGTTTCGCCCTGCCTTTCCTCCGGGTCTAGGGGAGTGGGCGCAGCAGCAGCATTTGCCAAGTGTCCTCTGACGTGTGTGGTCTGGGCCCTGATGAGTGTGCATGTGGTCACGGCATTTGTTCTGTCTGTTGGCTGGGCCTTCGATCGGCATGCGGTCCGTGCACGACTGGCCTCAGCAAGTCATTATTAAGGATGTTACAGCGGACCCCGTGGGTCATCGGTGACAGCCAACGGCGACAGCCGAGGCTTCCTCACCATACACTGCCTAAACGAACTTGCGCCACCATGGCGCTCCGGACAGGCTCCACAAGTGCACCGAAACACGCCCCGGGCCCACACTACCAGGGAACCACCCCGTTCCTGAGAACCAGCCATGGCAAGGGATAAAGCCCGCTCAGGGGGAGTTAGCCGCCAGGGCGCCCCTATTAGCGAACCACCACCCCAACCAAGGCGGGGTCACTTCTCCGGCGGTGGCCCGTAGTCTTGGAGGGCCACGGGGGCTCGCGAGTCACCATCAGGAGCCTGGCCGTACGGTCCTACCGGGCCTCAGCACGTCATGCATCACGCACGCATCAGTAGTGGAGGGCCGGTGCGCACACATGCAGCAGGTCGGGAAGTAACACCCTTTTTGTGACGTGGTCGGCCGTCGGGAATATGTTGGGTTGTTGGCCCATTCTTACAAGTGTTTTTTCCATATTGTGTGGGTGATTGTGTGGGCTGGTCTGTCAGAGCTAAACATGCCAGTGCGGAACAGAGCAGGTGAACCCTCTGTCTCTACGGATGTGCGGGTGAATGGATGAGGTGGGATCCTTAGTTGGCAAGATTAACCGCCTTGGACCCTCGGTTCGTATGGCGTAGGTTCGGTGTGATGATGGTTGAAGGTGTCCTATAGCATCATATAAAAACCGCGACATAAACCCTTAGACAGGGCCCGGAAGCCTATCCACACGGTAACGGTAACGGATATACATCGTCAAGACAAGCCGGAGAAAAGGCGAACGCACCCTCCAGCCATTCTTGATTTTTTGATATAACTTTGGTTGCACGAGACGTATTGCAACAACTTCCACGGCGTGTGCTGGGTGCGTGCACCGAGCCCGACTCAGCCCCGCCCCTGCCCCGCCGCTATTACCCCATGGGCACATACGTCCATTTAAATACACCTCCACACAAGCATCATGACAGCAGATTGGAAGTCACTCCATCGCGCAACATCAGATGTATACGACACGGGGGAGTCCCTTAATGCGGTAACTGAAAAGCGAATACTATTACCTTCCCCATGTATACGCCCAGCCACACGCTGGCTTCTTGGCTATCCCTGGCTACCATGACGCCCGCCACATAGTGCGTTTAATAAAGGCTCTCCGTTACATATCGTGTGTAGTATCCTGGGTATGTACCATGAGATGTCCAACATGGACATCTATCTGCCGAGGGCACGATACAACATTATGGTTCATCAACAGGGGCCCTCTGCCCTGGAACACCAGTGTTACGAGGGTTACGGCCACTCCCTCTGCCATCTCCTCTCGCCCCTTGTGCAGCCTCACCACTCCCTCTGCCGCCGCTCCTTGCTCCTTGGCCCTTTGGCATCATTAGACACCACCACTGGCTCCCTGACCCATTGCCACGCCGGCGGCCGTACCCACTAGTATTTAATCCACGCAGTCCATAAAGAAAGTCCATAAAGAAAGCATTATTTGTCGCAAACCTATCTGCTTTATTTCATATCCACGATCTGGCGCCTGCTGACAAAGTTCTATCTGGAGGCCCCTGACAAATGTCCTCGAGGTCCTGCACCCACCCATCCACCCTTGCCGTACAACGAACTTTGCCGGCCAACTCAGAATTAAGTGTTGAAAGCAGATTTGAGGGTGTACCCTGCCCCTAAACCCCTAAACCCTACCTACCCTCATGGCTGGTTGGTTGGTTGGTTGGTTGGTTGTTACATGTTGTACAGGCCTTACGGCTATAAACATGTGTTCCCCCACAACGGTCATCCGTCAAAGGGCGCACAAAAGATCAAAAGAACAAAAGGTAGCTGAGTCTCTCATCTCTGCAGCTTTTCCTTCCGCAACTTCTGCACCTGATATAAGAAATGACCAAGCTTGCACTGGTCAAACAAAAGCATGATTCCGAACATATCCGAGTCATCAGGGAGATCCACCGCTCGACGTAGCGGTTCGTAGACCGGACATTCAATTAACACGTGTAGCTCGTCCTCTACCGCTCCACTATTGCAAACCCGGCACGTCCGTGTACTGCGCGGCGTGCGCCCGGGCCCCCGTGCTAACCGCGATACCTCCAGATCCCAACGGCCAAGCCGGAATCGCATTAGCGCCGTGTGATGCTTTCTCGGCATATCAGACGTCATATGCTCCAGCTTTCGCTTGTGATCGATCGGTGTGTACGCAAGGCCCATCCAGTTCAGGTACCGACATGCTGTCACGCCCGGCCCCTGCACTCCAGCCCTATCGGTGTACTCAGGGAAGCCCCTGGGATCCTGATCCAGGCAATCAGCAGACCAATCGCAGAGCAGTCTGCGCCGAAATTCTAAGAGCAAATCTCCAAAAGGAATATCTAGCGCGACAATGGCCTTTGCCTTGGCCTCCGCACCGAGCGCCTCCTCCACATGCGCCTTATAATCGAACCCCAGGGTTTCGAAAATCCGAAGTACCTTCCCCGCCCAAAAGTATTCATGCTCGTTAGTCATATGGTCCGACTCCAGCCATGCCTTAATGTCCTCCTCAAGCACAGCCCTGGCAAGCGAATTTGGCTGTTTGACTAGCCGCTTCCAAAAGCCGAACACCTGTTGAGCCCAAAAGTAGTGCAGCGGGAGCTGTGATGTCTCCGCAAACAGAAGCCTGTTTGGGGGTAGGCTTGCGCCAACCACCTTTCGCAGAAAGATCTTCTGAACCTCCACCATCGGGTCAGCCATGGCTTTTTCGAAAACGCCAGCCCTGCTACCCGCATTCCTGACCCAACCTCCCCACTTTTTCACGCGTGCGGAGCCCTCCTCGGATAGGCCCGTGCCAGCGCGTTGCCCCCACCTTAACCACTCCCTCACTCGCTGCCGCCTTCTTGTTCCGAGCACTTCACGTATCGCGTCCGGGCCCCAGACTTCGACTCCATATGAAAGCAAGGATCTAACCTGAACGTCGAAACAACGGAGCATCAGGTCTGGTGCCCAAATCCGATTTGCCTCCAGCTTACGCATCAAGGAGAACACTGCTCTGCGCCCAACATCACAGATTTCCATGCGACAAGAATCGAACGGGAGATTGCTACCGTAGCGCAAGCCAAGGTATTTCGCGCGCTCCTTGACCGGAATGGCCTGGCCGGCAAACCTGAGTTGCCTAGCGCCCTCCGTGAGCTGTACGTGCTGGTTCTGGGTACCAGCAAACACCAGCAGTTCACACTTGTTTACATTCAACGACATACCAAAAGCGTCACAAAATTCTGCCAACCTATCCAACAGGAATTGCATACGAGAGGCATCCATTGCAAAAATTGTGAGATCGTCTGCGTACAACAGCTCCGGCACTTTCCTCCCCCGGGCGACTGGAGCTCTGCCCGTCGGGTTCCGGCGCTCATGTTCGTCGATGTAATCCGCAAAGGCCTCGATGAACATACCAAAAAGAACTGGGCTCAGGGGGCAGCCCTGTTTCACACCTTGGTCGGAGTTGAACGCTTCGCCACGCTGGCCGTTCACCTTCACTCGCAGCTCTACCTTGTCGTAGGATCGCCGTAGGGCATCCAGCATCTTGCCAGACAGGCCACGTTCTTTCATCCGTTCCCAAAGAAGCTCACGATCTACGCGATCAAAAGCCTTCTCGAAATCAATCTGACAGATCAACAAACCGCCTTGCCCAGGTCTTGCGTATCGTGTTATGAAATGGCGGAGCGTAAAGAGATGATGTTGGGTACCGATACCCTGGCGGAACCCAGCTTGACACCAGTGTCGTACTGGTGTTTCGGCGGGTTCTGCCTCCGCGAACTTAGCAAAGCGACGTTCGAGCACTGACGCGTAACATTTGGCTAGCACTCCACCAACTGCAATCCCACGGTAATTGCTGCAGTCCGTAGCGTCCCCCCCGTTGCGCTTGTATACCGGGACCAGGTCAGACACCGTGAACTGATCCGGGATATCCCCTGTTGACCGAATGCGCTCCAAAAGAGCCTGTATGATTGGGATCATACGGTTTACCTCCGGGCGCTCATCCTCACTCCCGCTCCGCAGCCTTTTCGCATACTTGTAGCATTCCCCGCAGACCCTTTCGGGACCGCTGGATTTGCCGTTAGGCAGATTCATCAGCACCAAAGCGACCTCCTCCTCCGTGATTGGCCCATTAAGAGCTGCGTCCGCCGCTAATTTCCTGCGCTCAGCCTCCTCGTACCCCCTCACGACCCACCATGCCCCCTGCTCATCCATCCTATTAATGAACGCCAGTGTCTGCGCAGCCTTGTCACGGTCCGGATTTCTATGCCTCTCGTTAAGCAGCGTCTTGAAATGGGTTCGCCACACCTCTGCATCCGTAACTGGGCATTTGCTCGGCGATCTGTACGCTCTCTGCCATGCATGAGGGTAGGGAACCGGCAGGCAGTTGAGGACGAATTTCATGTGATGCTGCAATGTCCTACTTATGTGAATATTCGATCGAAGCTTTGGGACCTGGAGTTTGCTCCTGGGGGCCGTAAGGTTGGGGTCATGGGTGTCAAGGACCAACGAGGGCGTTTTGGACGATCCTAGAAAATGTAGGTTGCAGTACATCGAGGAATAATATTGTTTTCAGTGTTGTTTATTTGAATTCCAGCTTGGCAGTTCATGAGCCCCTACGACGCTATGAGCCTCTTGGCTCGTCTGGACTAGTTCTGGACCGTACAAGCTTGAAGCGTATAACACAAATATGTCAAAACGTCACATGTTCTTGTTGAGTACTTTCATTTTGATTTTGAAGTGTGTGGTCTGCTTGGGAGCTTTCTTGCAGTCAGACGTCAGAACCCTCTGCACGACTGGAAGGGATAAACGGATCTCGTATTGTTGTCCTACGGTCATAATCATTGATTGACGGATGGAGGTTGCGCGTCATCATTTGAGCGATTACAGTTGATGCCATAGTATCACATGCTCCCTTGTTACTGCTCTTCTCCATACGCGCGGCCTGCTTGACTAGGCAAGTGCAGCCCTGTGCGTAGCTGCTCACCTTCCCTTTACCACATCTATGCCTTCTTCGCCTCTTCTTTACAAACTAGATCATATTTATTTCGGCAGGTGCCGGTACACAAGGATCATGCCGAACACTTGGAATGTGGGACGAACTGGAGCAAACGAAATGACCTAGCACTGCGAACGGTCCGTTGAACCTGGCTTTCATTCTGACAAAGGGCACGAGGTGAGTTTCAACCGGTTCTTAACTTCGTGGGGCTAGCGTAGAACGTAACTAGGTCGAAATGCTGCACCTTGTATAGGTCAAGATAATACAATAAAACTTATCATTAACGTTCACGTTATAAGTAGTTTAGGAAAATGTTCGGCCCAAGACACCCCATTCCCACGTCCACCGCTTGTCGCACAACTAAGAGGTTCCCCTTGCCTACCTGCGACTGCCCTGACCGCCAGATGCCCTTGTCCGAGGCCGAGCTGCAGACCGGCCTAGCCTTCCTGCAAGCACGGATCCACGCAGGCGCCGACGTCAACGAATGTATGCGTTTTCCGCACGGCGCTGGGCCGTTATGTGAATGCACACCGCTGGGCTTCGCCGTCCTCGCCTTGGACCAGGACCTGCTCGAAGCCCTCCTCGCAGTCGGAGCGTACCCCAACAAGCACGTGGGCCTCCCAGCGCGTTTTGAGTTCACCCCGCTACAGCTGGCAGTAGCATTCGGCTTCGCGGCCGGAGTACGGGTGCTGCTACAGCACGGCGCCGACCCGAACGCGCCGCTACAGCCCAAACGCAGCGGCCATATCGCCCCCGCAGCAAGTGCTGGGGTCCCTTCGGCGCAGCAGTTACTCCTGCCCGACTGCTTTGCGCGATCCAAGGCCGGCGACGCCCCGCTGCACGTCGCCATAGACTGCGCCGCGGGGCCTGGTGCCTCGCCGGAGAATGTGGGAGGCAGCCGAATGGAGGTGGTGGAGGCATTGATCGGGCACGAAGTCACGGACCTCGAGCGCCGCAACGCTCGCGGCCGTACACCGCTGTACAAGGCCTGCAAGCGCCACATCGAGGTCTTCGTGGCGCTCCTCGCCACCCACCCTGGAGTGGACGTGAACGCAGGCGGGGCGCTGTTTGCCGCCATCAAGGTGGAGAGCCCGCAGTTGGTGCGCGCGCTGCTGCAGGCCGGCGCCCGCGTACAAGACGAATACCGTCCTAATCCGCTGTTGAACGCAATGCTGCTTTATGGTCGCCGGGGCAGCAGCGGGTTGGGCGTTAGGAGTCGCGAGAACATTGTACGGATGCTTGTACAGGCGGGGGCGCCGGTGATCCCTGACATGCTGACATTTGCCGAGGAGCAGGGTTGGCACGACGTGCTGACTGCGCTTCGAGAGAGGTTGCTGTTAAATCGAGCCGCACGCGGTGCTGGTGTCGGAGAGGGATGGTCAGAGGTCACCGCTGCTATGCAAGATTTGGTGTCAACGATGACGCGTTTGGATTGGGCCCAGCAGCTGCGCCTTGCGAACTACACACCCCAGGACTTCGATGCCAGCGGAGGCAGCGGCCAAAGCTATACCATCGACGCCGGCCCCGGCAGCCGAGTTGGCGGTCACAGCAGCAACACCGGCGGTGACGGGGCCCCGTCGCTACTGGCCGCGGGTGCGGCGGCGGCGCCGCCAGGCGCCTCCACCGCCGCCAGGACCTCCTCCCCGCCGACGGCGGCTCCGTCGCCGCGTCGATGGCCGCAGTCCAGGGCCGCCTCGTCGTCGTCGGTGGTGACCTGGCGATGGCGGCCGGCCGTATATCGGGGCCTGGGAGCTGCGCCGCAAAACGCCAGTGCCATCATCAGGGTAGCCGTCGCCCCATTTGTACTGTATGCGCTGTACACGGCGGTGCGGGGCCTGTCATGGCTACCGTGCCTCGCCGGCAGCGACTGCGGGGCAGTTGGTACGGCAATGCAGGACGGCGGACCCGCAGGGGCGCATGCGCTCCGGAACCAATGCGACGCCTTGCAGCCCCAGCCGCAGCCCGCATTTTGTGTCAGCGGCGTTGTTGCCGCAGCCGCTGAGTCCCTGGTTAGCGTCGTCAACGATGCAGCTGCTACTGTTGAGCCGGGAGACGGCGGTGGCGACCCGGGCAAAGCGACAGCAGGCAGGCTGCTTTCCTTGCTGCTTCGGATCCTTTGGAATGGGTACCTAGGGTTCTGCGTCGCGATCGCGGCGTGGCTGATTGCGATGGTGGGTGCAAGGCTGTGCATCGACGGCGCCGTGGTTCAGGTGCGACTGTATTTGCCACCTAGCAGTCGGCTCGCGGCCTACCTCAGCGACAGGATAAGCAACCACCGCAGCAATGGTGGCGGCGGCAGCATCTCTCAGTCGGAGAGCGGCTGGGAGGCCGTGTTCCTACTGCTTGCGCTCCTGTGCCGGCTGTTCAAGGGCGCGTCCTTCGGGGAGCTGCTTCTGATCGTAGCCGCCGGCACAGCACTGAAGGCGCTGGCGGGTTTGGTGTACGACTACGTACGGCAGTACGGCCGCACGTCGCCGTTGCGGGATGCCGTACAAGTCAAACAGCTCATAGCGGACTTGCCGTCGGCTCCGCCGCTGCCGCCGCCGCCGCCCCAGTTGCCTGCAGTTGGCGGCGGAGCCGACAGCCCTGACGCTGCACAAAGCGGTCCCAGCGGAGACGGTGGCCGCACAGCAGGTGTTCCTCCGGCTCGTGTGCCGGATGCTGGCAGCGGCGGGTTGGAAGGGATGTGCTGCGTTTGCATGAGCGGCCGTGCCGTGATCGGGTTCATACACCCTGACGTCGTACACTGTTGCCTCTGCAGTGAGTGCGAAGCAGAGCTCCGCGGCCGGCGCGCGCTCGACACATGTCTGATCTGTAAGCGTTCCGCCGCGGCCGTTACCAAAGTGATCGTGACGTGAGCCATGTCGTACAATTGTACGAATGCACGGGAATGCTGTGATACGGGTGTATGTGGTGTGTTCGCGGCCGCCGGTGCAACCCACGGCAGGATGCTTGGCGTTTATTTCGTTGTAGACATAGCATCAGCCTGCCGCTGTGGGGTAGACATCTGGTGCAGTTCTGGCGCAGTTTCCCGTGCGTTCACAAAATGGTGGCAGCAGCAGGGTGGACTCCGCTTGCGCGGGGCGAGGACGGGCGCTGGGTGGCACGTGGGTTGCGCTGCTTGGAATGATTGCTTGGGGCGTATCAGTAGTGGCATGAATAATAATGAGATCGCGCCCGGAGTGAATGCACAAAATATATATCGTGACAGCTGGTTCGGATGTCGGATGCGAATCCATTCATGTGCAGGTTGGCGAAGCACCTGTGCATGGCGAAGGTGTGCCGTGATGTATGTGTTTACTCGTAAAATAAATCCTTGTACAATTTTATACACAGCGGCAAGCAGTCTAGGCTGGCGAGTGTCCCTTGCTTGCCAAGATCGTGTGATGTGGGCCTCTGGCTGACTGAACGAACTGAAATCTATCTGCACTATCCGCGGCATGGCACATCATACCTGCTGTAGCGAGCGTGTTGGATGGAAATGGATCGATAATGATTGCGCCTGCCTTGTGATGATGAGGCTGTCATGTACGGCATGAATGAATGAATGAAGGTTACAGCGGACCCCAAAGGGATCACCGGTGAATGTGTGTGTATGTGTTACATGGTTGGGGGTGCATAACCCCATACCTGTACAACTACCCGTACGAGCCGTTGGCCCAAGGGCACGCAAAAACGCCTACAAGCACGCGCATGACAATGCACTAGCAGAAGAAAGAAGGAGACTACTACCGTCCGAAAGGGACAATGGAGTTGCGGTGGGCCCACATGCGCTCCAAGAGTCTTGCTAACCGAGCCGGGTCCCAGGCCATAGCTTCCGACATGGTAGTGAACTGAGGAAAGCCCTCCTCCGCGCGGATATTGTCGTACACAGGGCAACCTAGCAAAACATGCTTTTCGTCCTCGACCTGACCTTACTTCTGCCCCACAGCAACGACAGACCCGCTGTTCCCTAGGTGTACGTTGTCTTCCCCTACGCCCTCTGTTGGCCTCCAGCGCCCAGCAGGACAACTAACCGGAACTGCATTAGCTTTCGGTGCGCACTGCAGGGAATGAATACCGTAGCATGTGGCGGCCACGCACATCACGGCTGCCACGCCTGAGAACGGCAAACCCATCCAGTGCTTATATTTCGATATCTGGATCCCGGGCTGCTTACCATCCGAGGGAAACCCCTCTGGCAAAACCCCAATTGGCCTTGCAAGGCGCACATGTTCTCAACCGCTCATCAACTGCTTCCTCATGGCTGTCACAATTGGGCCCTGGAGAGAAAGCAACCAATCAACACGCTTGTCGATCTCATCACAGTCTTGTGGCAAACCGCTCCAAACGTCATATTCCAAGAACGAGAGAACTTGCAGCACTGATGTCCTTTCCATTCGGGATGTGTGAGGGCAGCAACTAACTCGGCACGTAAGACCATGTACGCAACTGAGCTTTGTTGCTTCCGAACACGATTCCAAAACCAATTATTTGCTTAAGGATGTAATAATGAACAGGAAGTTGTGCTAACTCCGCAAACAGAAGCCGGTGGGCTGGCCGAGCGGCATCCACGATTTGTCGCATGTACAAAATTTGCAACTGAACTGCGTGCGTCATCTCGCAGACACGCTTCGAACGAACAGGCCTTCCGCCAGGTTATTCCCATCACGGCGCCTACCCACCCGCTCCAGGGCTTCCGTAAGCATAGAAGGGCCCCATGCCTCGCACCCGTACAACAGTATCGCACGCACTTTATTTAAAGTGGGTATGTCAGGTGCGTATGTCAGGTGCGTGCGAACAGTTTCAGCTTGTTCAGCTTCGCAGACAGCGAGAACGTAGCTAGCAGAACGGGCTAGGTCGAAGAGCTGTTGGCGGCAGGCGCTGAAATCCCTCAGGGGGCCGTAAACCAATCCGAGGTAGCGCGCACTGTCTTTAGCGGGTATCACGTGGCCCGCCAAAGAAAGCATATCACACGCTGAGCTAACCACCAGGCGCCTAGAAGCATCATGGGCAAAAACCAACCGTTCGCACTTTGCTAAATTGGGGCGCATACCAAACGCTTCGCAAAACAACGAAATCGACAAGCCTTAACAGCTTCGCCATACGTTCAGGTGTAGTTGCCAGAAGGCTTATTAGATCGTCCGCGTATAACAAAATGGACTGGAGGCCACCGACTGGACTGGGGGCCACCGACCCGATCACTCAGGTGGCGGCCGCCCGGATCCAGGGACTGCTGAGCCGCCTCTCCCTACCAACTCATAGGGGGTCTGACAGGCGCTAACATGTATGGCGGACCTGACAATATGGCCAGATATCAGGAGTTTCCGACGGCTGTGACAGTGTCATAACAGGCTGTCAGAAACCTGTCGGAGCCTGTCAGGAGCCTGTCACTGTTCAGATGTAGGGGATCCGTGGTTTATGTTACAGCCTGTAACAGGCTGTTGACATCTAGGGCAGGGACGGCATGCCTTGGGTGTCACAGCGTGTTGACTGGTAGGGTAGGTATGATCAGCTGTGATTGTACGACACAGTCAACAGCCGGCTAGTGGATGACATACTTTGACTACAACATGCTGTCAACATTAAGCACAGATAGGAAATGGTTTGAATGTTAACGGCTGTTACTGTCAGGTGCCAGCCTGTAGGAAGCTGTCACCTGTTGTAATAGTGAGCCAGGCGTACCTAGGACTGCTTTCCAAGCTGGCTTGGTAGATATCTCCGTATTGTACCAATAATAACAATACTAATAATAATAACAGCCCCCGCCCCATTAGAAAGACTATCCAGGGATGAAGAGGGGTTCCGCGGGGGGCTATGCCCCCCGCACCCCCCCTTAATGGACATGGGGGGAACCCCCCCTGTCGACCCCCCCTGGCATGACGAGTCAGTGCTGTGATGGATAGAGAAGAGGCACATGGCAGACATGAAAGGAAAGCAGACATGAGAACCCACATAGCAGCTGAAGGAAGGATGTGCATGATTATGAGACTCTGCAAGCAGGTATAGTACACATGCATGAGAATGCACTTGCATGAGGCAGGTACAGTATCATGGCAGTTTGCAATTCATCGTTGTGGTGCCCCATCACGACGATGGGAAGCAAGCTGCCATGATAATGTAGGATTGTGGGTTTGAACAGGCCGTTTATTGGAAGAGTGGAAGAGTGTTGGAGGAGGCGTGCAAGCGGTTGGAAATTGGAAAGTGGATGACGAAACGAAGAGTGGACGTGTTATCCCGAGCCGCGACGCTAAAAGTAAGGAAGTATGCTAAAGGGTTCCTACGTAGTGCTGTAAAGACATTTCACAGTGGTGCGGACATTAACGTCGGAAAGTGAGTTGCGAATCGCGGAGCCCGATCCGCACAAGGAAAAGAGCGGCAAGCCTACCTTATCAAGCACACCGCACTGAAACATCATCTAACAACACCGTAATTGCTGTCACGTAAATAGAGGTGCGCAGCGCCTGAAAATGACGGTTGAAGGATGTCACGAAGAGGCCGACAGGTGATGACGTTAAGAGAGGTAAGAAACGCATGCGACTGAAAAGCGTAAAGAAGGAAATTGAAAAGGAATGCTAGTGGTGTTAAAACAAATCACAGTACTGATGCGGAGAGCAACTTAAAGCAATGTCGGAACATGAACGAAATACGATGAATCGCAACATGAACGCGCAGTTCAGCCCGGGCCGCACCGTTATATTGTTAGATAAGGAATAATGCAATAAATGCTTTGCTCGTTAAAGAAGGGGGAAGCAACTGACCATAATGGTGTACTGCCTTGCAGTCGAGCGATGTGTGGCAAGTCGGGAGGAAGTTGCTTATGATGCACACCGCGATGAAATTTTATCTCAAAACACCGTAATTGTTGTCACGTAACAAGAGGTGCGCAGCATTGCAGAACGACGGTTGAAGAATGTGATGACGAGCAAAGCGGGCTTACCATGACGTTAAGGCAGTTCCGAAACGCATGCAACTGAGAAGCATCCAGAAGGGCATTTAAAATCAATCGCAGTGGTGTAACAACAATTTACAGAAGTGACGCGGACAGCAAGTTCAGAACATGAAAGACGATGAATCGCAACATGAACGCACAGTTCAGCCAGAGCCGCGCCGTTATAATATTAGATACGCAAAAATGCGAGGAACGTTTTGTTAACTTCAGGATGGAGGAAACGGCGGGTCATACAGGTGTACTGCCTTGCAGTCGAGCGATGTGAGGCAAGTCGTGAGGAAGCTGGAATGTAATATGGCTGCAGCCTGTAGGCTTACCATTAGCTTTCGGGAACGAAATTAATACGTTCATCATTAATACAGAGCTAGGTGCGCGGCTTGACAAAACGACAGCCGAACCAAAGTGAGCTGCGACGAACGATTTCAATCCCTTGTTCACCGACCTCAGCAAACGAAGAATGGACAGGACAGTCTCAGGTCATCAGCAGTACTCGCAAACGCGCGGCGGCGAATGAATCAGTGGAATAGCCATGAATGCCATAATAATCATCAGCACTAGGCAGAAGCATACTCATATTTCAGCAACCAAGGAACAGGAAGCGAGCGGTGCGAGCGAGAGTAGTATCGGAAAGGACTATAGCAGAACTACTGGTATCGTAATAAATAAAGAGGTGTCGGAAGCAGGAATCTACGAATCGCGACGGTTGGAATGTAGCGAAGCTGCTTTCCTAAACAGGTCTCGGAAGAGGTTTCGGGGCACGTGCAGTACACAGAGATGTGTGTCGTACGAGCGAGATGAAGATTTTGTAGCGAGTATATAAGAGGCGGGGGCAATAATAATAATAATAATAATAATAATAATAATAATAATAATAATAATAATAATAATAATAATAATAATAATAATAATAATAATAATAATAATAATAATAATAATAATAATAATAATAATAATAATAATAATAATAATAATAATAATAATAATAATAATAATAATAATAATAATAATAATAATAATAATAATAATAATACGCCCAGTCAGGGACTGTGGCATGTGTTAAGGGGGCAGGAGTGATGAGGCTATGGGTTTCCCCTTGCCTATACACTACCCGCCACCGCTAATGTGAAATCACGATCTGCATTGTGTGCTAAGTTCCTGATGGATTGTCTCCTACAGGTTGTCCTCTTTCCATCTTGCGTCGGAGTGTAACGATGCCGTTCAGCATATGTACGGCATGGTCGTGCAGGTCGTTCAAGCACGCCCTGGCTGCGTGGCTGCAGGCCCGAGCTCAACCAGGAGTGGAAGGAGGTCTTTTCGTATGGTTCCCCGAAACCCAGACTGATGGCGTCCTGTTTCGTATAGCGCACCTTCCATCCCGCTTCTGCAAGCTCTTTGGCCAGGGTCTCGTGCTGCTGCACTTTGTCGTGCTGTTTCGCAGTGTGGTTGGTGTCTGAGGTGTAGCCGATTTCAAGAATGTGTACGGTGTGGTCCTCGCGATCCCAGGGGCCTGTGTATCCCGGTTTGCTTGCCTCCAGGAGTGGTATCGTTGGTATGAACAGTATGTCCGGTCTGAGTTTTAGGCGGAGGTCGGTGGGTGTATTTGGCAGCACCCACTCCGGTATGCGGGTGCTCGCGGCATAGTCAGGGAGCTGCTGCGCCTGACAAGCATCCATGATCATGAAGCAACCGCCCAAGCGTCCTGTGGCGAGCAGTCTGGCGATCTGCCGGACTGCGACATTGTGTCGTTTGATGTAGAGGGCTGTCATGTCCGGGTGTTGACAGCCACCCAGGATGTGTCCTCCAGAGTCGGGACCCCGGCACAGTGGGCAGGGTGCGGTCTCCACCATGTGTGGTGGGACTGCGGATTGTATACGCGATCGTTTGGTGCCTACCAGGGGACGTCGGAAGCGCTGCGCCAGTTTGTTGTTCCACAGTTGTCCGTACCAATAGTCCATACACCGCTTGAGTTTCTTGTGCCTTCCCGCGCGCCGGTTGAGGGTGCGCGCGCTTGTACGGATGTCTAGGTGCGGGAGCGTGGCTGACATGAAGGACGTGTACAGGGTTTGTTTGGTGTAACCGAGGTGCACCTCTGGTTTTATTAGCGATGTCACCCCTCGGTTAAGGTCGTTGGCGTAGTGACCGGCGGTGCGTTCCGGTCCGCTGGCTTTTCGCACCCACCAATAGTGCGCTCTGGGGTCGTTGTCGGACGTTTCTGTTTGCCACGTGGCGTCGTCGGGCGCGTCCCGGCGCGCAGCCTTAACTGCCGCTCTATCAGCCGCGTCATTGTATTTTATTCCTGTGTGGGATTTTACCTTCAGAAGATGTGTCTTGAGTTTCCTTACAGCTCGTTCTTTCAGAATCCGTACAATGTTCGTAAGTAGGTCTTTGTGTTTACTGAGCGCGAGTTTCGTAGGTTGATTTATCATTTTCTTTATCAGAAACAGTGACGCGGCTGAGTCAGTCCAGATTGTAATGGGTGCGTTGTTGAGGCCCTCCTCGTCATTTCTCATTGTAAGACCTTGGTGGATAGCACTGAGCTCGCAACGTGTAATGGTTTGGCATCCCGTCGTTCCTGCATTAACATCTATGTAGAGCGTTTTGCCTGTGAGGGCATCGACCGCGGCCGCCCCAAGGACTTGCGCTTCGGCTTCATCAACCTGGATCTTTTGGACAGACCCATCAGTGTATATGCCGGATTCAGCGTCATGGCGCAGAGCTATTTTTGCTGGGAACATCAGGTGTGCGCTGCATCGTTCGTCGTCGGTCAGGTTGTCACATCTCCGGGAGCTCAGGCTAGGTGCACAGCCGGTTTCGTACTTCTCTTTCAACCTACGTATGTGTTTGCGCACCCATTGGGGTAGTCGCAGGTCCGTGTCCTGGGTCTCGTCCATTGCTGTGCGGTCCTGGGGCGGCTTCGTGATGGAGTCGATTGCTTGGCGAAGTGGTTCCACGACACTGCCTCCAGTCTTGTTGGCCACGAGGATCAGGTCGAGGCCGTTGGGGTAAGAGGGGACGTCTTCCCATATTGCGTCGTTGCTTAGGTTGCTGTCACTCCTGTCGGTCGAGATTGTCCCGACGTGAGTGACCAGGTCGTGCCGTAGGTACCGGGTGTAGGGTGCCGTTTTAGATGCAGGGAACACGAGCAGCGTGGCCGTGGGGTCTGTGTGGTTGCGCTCTGCGTCAGCCCATCCCAGGGCCCATCGCATGGCATGGTGTCCCTCTTCGGGGGTCGGTTCCGGGTGAGCGACAGAGGCACCCCTGAATGGCTGTTGGTATGCGTCGTGGCTTGCTCCAAACAGTTTGTCCTCGGGGAATCTTGCATGGTATACTCTTGTGCACTTGGCGACGTTCAAGGGCGAGGCGAAGCGCTCCGTGTCCGCACCTATGGCCTGCATGAGTCGTTCCATGAGATATTCGCTAAGACGTTTCTCGTGCGCTTTTTTGACGGTATTCGTTTTGCTCCCGTCCCTGTCCCTGTATCGTAGCAGCAGTCGGGCCACGTCTTCGGGGAATCCTCCGGGGGCGGCAAGCCTCGCATGTTCTTCCGGGTGAGCAGATTTGGCCGCCGTGTATCGGAGCCACATGTCGCGCAGTCGTGTTGCTGGGAGCATTCCTAGACATTTTCCCCTCGGGTCGTAGACATATGCGCGTTTCGCGGTTTGTAGGTCCGCGGGTTCCCGGTCTCGGGGATCACTAAATATCGGGTGCGCCGCGCCCGGCGCGCAATTGTGCTTGCCTATTTGGATTGTGTATTTGCCGGTCGGGTGTATGTCCATCTCCGGGTTCCGTGCTTCGGTGTCGATCTCCACGTACCTCCGAAGGGTCCGCTGTCCTCGGGTGGTCTGGTAGCACTCTTCTTCCCATCGTCCTTGCCTTTGTTCGTCCGTTAGGTGTTGATCTTGCGCCTGGTTCACTCGCCCGGGCTCATGTTCGATGCCGTGTTCTCGTCTATGGTTGTATTCTGATAGCAGGGTGTCCCATGTGTCTTGCGACGCGAGCCTGGTTTCCTCCTCTTCCGTTGGTTCCCATTCAACGTCGAGCATGCCGCCTTCCCCATCATCTCCTGTGGTGTATGTTCGCAGGTCGCGCGGTGTGTACTTGTGGGCTTCGTAAAGCGGAAGCGCCCCCTTGGGTATGAGGGTCCTCTGCCAGGCGACCGTGTAGTATGTACGGTGAGTCGGTCGGCTATGTCTCCCGGTCCGTTTTTGCTTACTCGGGGGCGGGTCAGCGTCCACTCGCTTTCGTGTTTGGGCTATAATGCGGGCCACTCTGTTCTGCGTCCCGAACAGGGCTTGGGTGATGGCGAACCCATGTTCGGTTGGCACCCCCTCGGGCCAGTCTTGGTTGCCCATGAGCATATTGTAAAGTCGTTGCGCGTCGGGCACCCTCTGGCTGAGTCCCCGAAGGGTGGGGAGCCTCAGCAGGAGGGCACAGTGTTCGACGGTTAGGGGTCCCTGTTGTGGCACCCATCCGATTGGGTCTGTATCCGTGATCCCATTCACCGGCTTGCCCTTGTTTCTCCGCAGGTAGAGTTTTTGGAGCTCGTGCTTTCGGTTCTTTCCGTCCGGGTTCCGACTTCTGCCTGGGCGTGATGGTCGCACATTCCCTGTAAGCGGTGCGGGTGCAGGGGCTTCAGTGTCCTGTGCCCTGTGCCTCATGTGGTCTGGGTGGGTATTTTCTGGGTCGGGGCGCGCATTCTGGTCGGGGTTTTGCATCCCGGCAGGCCGCATGTACCGGGTAATGTAGTCTCCCGGGAGGGGGTTGGGGACGGTGCCCCGGCGTGTGAGCCCTGTGACGGTCGGGTCTCCGGGAATTTTTCTGAGATCGGCCGGCAGTGGTGCAGCGCTGCGGTACTTTGCCGCTCCCGTGCGGGTAGTGGCGTCCTCGCTGAGCGCTAGACTGAGTCTATTCAATGCGACTTTGTGTTTCTGTCTTACACGGCGCCCCCCTATACGTTGCAGCTGGGTTGTGTCGATGAGGTGCTGCCCCGTGTTGTTATCACGTAGGGCTCTCAGGTCAAGGCCCAGCTCAAGCAGTGGTTGAAGGCATCGGAACGGTAGGGCGTGCTCGGTTGGGGTCATGAGCCCCTCACCTAGCAGTTGTGCGAGGCTGTTAGCTTCCTGGTGATAGTGTTCCCCTTGGTCTGTAAGCTCCAGACCGGCTTCACGTACGAGCGCCAGCTGTTTGAGCGTCGTATAGAACCGACTTTCCCGCTTGAGCTGATGGATCGGTATGTTTCCGGCATGCTGTCCCTGTACCCGTAGGAGGGCTCTCGTGACTACTCCAAGCCGTCCCGGGTCGTTCAGGGATGTGACGAGCGCTTTGGTGGCGCGGTGCACGTACAAGGTACGTATCGACCCTACGCCTAGGCCCATCTGGTCGGTGGGAGCTAGGATTGCGCGAGTTGGGAATCCCTTCTTCAGGCCGTAGCTTCGTTTAGCAATACCTGCTATCTGCGAGTCGAAACTGGCAACGTCATGTGGCGTGTAGGCCATAGCGCATAGGCCGTATGCGACTTTAGGATGTATCAGCGTTTTGATCATGTTGATGCGCTGGTCGGGGGTGGCGAGGGACTCGACAATTCCTTGCCCCCGGCGCTTGATTTCGGCCCGGGTGTAGGCCACCTGCTCTGCCCAGTCTAGTGTGGGGGTGATGTGCACCCCCAGGTACTTGTAAGGTTCCGTTGGGGGCTCATATGGGAGAGCTTCGCCATCGATGCGGATTTGTCCTTTGAGCATCCTGGCGAGTGCGGCGTCGTACGGCTTACTCCCTGGGCCCCGGCTGAGGTCGCGGTCCGATCGCGCGCGGCCATGTAGGATCCCCTGTAGCTGGCATTTGCTTACGTTCACCTTTAGTCCCCCCATGTGCAATAGGCCTCGATTTTAGCACACTGGACGCGCGTGTCGGAGACGTTGTTGGTCAGTATGGCCAAGTCATCAGCGAAGGCGCCAGAGCTGAAGTGGTGTCTGTCGTTTTCGTCGGGGGTTAGGCACCCATATCTGTACCCCTTCCGCCATTGTGTAGCCACCTCAGCAATGGTTCCATAAAGATAATGAAGAGCATCGGGGACAGCGTGTCACCTTGGACCGTTCCGCGCTCAATAGGAATCGCGGGTGTGCGCCCGTGTTCTGTTCTGATTGTTGTAGACGCCCGTGAGTACAGGTTTGAGATGACCTCTATCAGGTCTACGGGGTATCCGAGGTCATATAGGATGGACAGCAACTTATCTTGGTCAATCGTATTGAACGCCGACGTAAAGTCGACGTACAGGATGATGAGGTCCCGACTCATGAGAGCCGCGTCTTCCATGGCGTGCAGGACATTCTGTATTTGCCGTTCTGTGTTGCGCTGCCGTAGGAACCCTTCTTGTGCTTCGGTGAAGATGTGAGACTGCTCGCTAAAGAGGGCCATATTCAGCGTGACCAGGCTGGTGTACAGCTTGTACACCGTGTTTGCCAGCGCTATGGGTCGCTTGTTTTTTATGAGCAGCGGATCCCCCTTCTTCGGCAGCAGAACCGTCTCGGACGCGGTCCAGTGAGCCGGGATCTCCGCCTTGGCCCACATAATGGTCATGAGGTGATGGAGGACGTGCTGGAGGGCATCGGGAGCGCCTGGAGGAGTTCATTAGGTATGCCGTCGGGGCCTGGTGCCTTGCTGCGCGCAAGGTGGTTTAGACATTCCCTAAAGTGCATAGGGTCAGCAATCCCGGGGAGCAAGGAGACTGGAACTCCTCTCGGTCGGGCTAGCGTTCGCATGGGGTCGGGTGCGCTCGCTTTCATCCAGGGGTAGTCGCGGGGGGCATCTGTTGGCAGGAATTTGCCCGTGCGGGGTCCAGAGATGGGCTTCGCCAGTTTAGCGAAGTGCGTGTGGAGCGCGTCCAGGATCTCTTCCGGGTCCGTTCGAATTTGCCCATCCGTCGGATGTCGAATGGCGGAGATCCCCCGGGCTGGTCGTCGTCTTCGAGGACCTGCCTATGCGCCTGTTTAGGCTTCTTGCTCAGGAGTTTCTGGAATCGTTTGGCGGCTTTCTTGCAGCGACTTGTCCTAACTTCGTGTACAATGCGTCTGATTTCTGCTCCTTTATCCCGGATGGCCGCCCTCAGGTTGTCTGCGGGGGTGTCAGCAGCGGCGGCTGCCTCGGTGGCGTGCCCCGCACCCCTGGCCGGCCCGCCGTTCTCTCGTTCGGCGGGCGTGGTCTGCGGATTGGATCTGGCGGGTTCGCCTGATGCGCTGTGTTCTGGGTTCACCGCTGAGTCGCTCTGGTCTATGGCCCAGTCTGTCGTCCCGCCGGTGAGTTGGCGTGTTAGCTCGGACTTTAGGTCATAGTGTTCTTTGTACAGCCTCGTGAGTTTCTTGTTCAGGGCCCTGGGTGGGTGCAGTTTCCCCGTTTGAGGGGCTTTTTGTCGCAGTGGCTTTCTAGTATCGTGAGACACCTCAATAGCAGGGTGCCGAGGTTATGACTGACTTGCGTGACGTGCAGGGTGCGGACATCCGGGTGTTGTCGAAGGTCGTTCATTAGGGCACTGGCCTCTTCTTCCGTAATGTTCCGCTCCAGGTTCTCGCTGGCGTGTTGCACAGCTTCCATGGCGGGCTTCAGCAGGTCGTGGAGCGCCGCAATTTCGCTGGTGAGCGAGGCCTCCATTTCCGCTTTCGCATTGGTTTTGCTGTCTTTTGTGATGGGCAATTTGATTCTGCTCCAGCTGTGTGGATGTTGTTCGGTGTTGGGTCGTGCAGCTGGTGGCGGATACAGTTTGAGCCCGCTAGCGTCAGATAGGTGCACAGTGCCGTGTGGTCAAAGTTTCCGCCGCACTCGTAGACCCTCTCGTATGGCTGCCCATCCTCACTTACTGCTTCCAGGGTGTGCTCGGCGATCAGGACGTCGTCGATACGGCTCTGGTGTACGACGCTTCCTTCTTTCATCTGGGTGTACGTGGCTCACGCCTGGGGCAGCTGACCGGCTGGAGCTTGGCTGCCTGCGCAAAGCTTTGATGTGCTAGGTCGGCCGAATCGCATTCGCCTGTAGACCTGTCGGTTTTATCGAGGACCGCATTCCAATCGCCGGCCAGCAGCACGTTTTCCCCTCCGGTCGAGGCTTCCGTACTACTTTGATGCAGTATTCGTAGATCCGCTTGCGCGTTTGCGGGTCTTCCGGACAATACACCCCCACAACATGGAGGGGCGTGCTTGAGGCTGGGCCATGCGGATGTGTCCAATGTATCCGTTCAGCTGATTCGGCACCGGCGTGGCAGTGACACTGTGTTGGCGACTAAACCGTTCAGACACACAGATCAATACGCCTGCAGATCGGGAGCTGATATCTGGGTTGTGGGGGCGGTTGCTCATGTATGTTTGGTACGGTTTCAGTGCGTGTTTTATCCGGTGACTGCTCGCCTGTGGTGGCTGCTTAGCTTGGTTTCCGTGAGGACTGCGATGTCGGGCTGCTGTTCGTGTATGGCGTGCTGGACTGCTTCCATTTGCGTTTGAATCCCCCGGGTGTTGAGTGTGACCACCTTGAAGAGCCCGTCGGCGGTGGCCCGTCCTGGGTGCGCTGGGTGGTTACTTGTTCAGGGTTCACTTCCGTGGCTGTTGGGGGCCGGTGTTGTACAGGGGAGTTGGGTTTTGGTTGCTTGGCTTTGCGGAGGTATTTGGCCATCGGTTGCTGCTTGGGCCCGCTCGTGAGTGGCACGGCTGGGGTGGCGCTTCGGCGGGCCGTTTCCGGATTTGCGGAGCCCTGGTCTGCGATTCCCGTGGTGCGTTCGTAGGGTCGGGTGCCGTGTCGCGTGCGGGCCGCCGACGTGAGTACGGTGTTGTGCGTCAGTGCGGTTGGGTTCCGTCTCGCATCGTCTCCGGTGGGGTGCCTCGTAGGCAGGCCCTGTTGCCGTCGAAGGCAGTAGAGGATCGAGTGGGTGGGCGGTCCTTGGGTACGGCGGCGTTTGGGTTGACGATGGTTGCTTGTAGGGCTGGCCGGTCGCCTGGTTTGGCTGTGTGTGCGGTGCCTGTGTCGGCCGATGTTTGCTCGGTTTCCTCGTCCTGTGTGTCAGGCGCTTGGGTTCCCGGGGGGTCGTGTTTTCTTGTAGACGTTGTGCGCGGTCGGGCTGGTCGGCTGTCGGGTTGACCTCGGCGTCCTCTACCCTTGGGTTTTGCCGAGGGGAATGTCCGACAAAAGCTTTGGTGCTGGACGGATGGGACGGAATTCGATGTGCATTTGGTTTATGGTCATTGATGTCGATCGAATCCAAGTAGTGCACGTGCCCATGGAGTCGCGCATTTACTTCATCAGCAGTTTGGTTGTGATTCTTCTGGTCCAACCGTACCATTGGTCTCCTGCCCTCGAATGGCGATGGCCATGTCTCGTATTCGTGTTCGATGAAGCCAACAGCTAGCAGTACTGTTGTTGGGTGTGTGTGCGCCGCACTTGGCCAATATGTTCTCGTGTGCTGCCGCGTTGAATGTTGTATCTGCTGCTG